>JBAMHZ010299177.1:0-13128 GCA_037177395.1 Alpinia galanga | reverse complement strand
GTGCAAATCTAACGCTCGGATTGCATTGAATCCATGTGACTTGTGTGCGAGCATGGCCTACATGCAACGAATATTAGATCGGTTGAGATAAAAAAAAATATCCAAGTGGATCAACTCACATTTTTCTACCCGAATCAATTTTTTCTTGTTTGCTCTCAAGCTTAATGAATGCATTAACTACCGAGCCTAAAACTATCAGAAGTAATATCAAATATATAACAACACTGATAGAAATGGCTGACCATTGATGGTTGGCAGTTGGCGTTTCAAGCTGGGTGGGTAAAGGTAGTAAATGGTCATCCATTTAATGCTGTCAAGGGTTGAAGCTCCTATATAAGGAAGTTGTGACCTTGAATAGAAGGTACAGACACAGAAGCAAGTAGTTTATTCATTCTTGTTCCCCCTCATTTTCTTCTCTTTGCCATTTATTCTGCTCAATAGCTCTTCCCGTAATAGAATTTGAGTACAAGCTCAGTTCGTCATAACCAACCCATGGTTGATTGTGATTGTAGTTTGCCATAGTATTCTAGGAAATAGACATTCATCATAACCTTAAAGCACCACCAAATGGAATTAATCTATTTTAAGGAAATTGTGTCAAACATAGGCTGATTTACTATACATTGTGTGTAGCATGAAAAAAATGACTAAGGAACTATGAGAGTCCCTAGACTAAAAATTACAAGGCAGAGGATGCGGGGTCTAAGAAATTTATTATGGGCTAATTTTTGGATTACAAAATGGTTGACTCTAAGATGGTGATTAGCCAAGTCTAGGAACTTCAAGTGATCATGTAGGATTCACTCAAAAGACATGGAACTGAGTGAAACATTCTAAGTAATAGCTATCATTAAAAAGTTGCCTCTCAGTTGGAAGGACTTCAAGAACTACCTAAAGCACAAGTGGAAGGAGATAAACATTAAGAAACTCATTGTTAGACTTCACATCAAGAAGGACAATCTTGTCGCTGCAATTGACCTCAGGTTAAGGTTTTCCAAGCTCGAGTTAAGTTTTTATATTTGAACAATATAATTATAGTTGAACAATATGTGAAGATTGTTGGTCAAGTGTGATTGAGCTTAAACGATATGTGATGGTCATAGTTGAAGAGAAAGATTATTAGTGTAATCATCATTAGGTTAAGTTGACCATGATAGATGTAGGATTTGATAGAAGAAAATTGAGCAAGAATTCAATTATGTAGAAAAATCCAAGTGTGTCACAATTGACCAAATACTTGATAAGTAGAAAAATCTAAGTGTGTCACAATTGACCAAACACTTGGCATGAGACAAAGGAAATCCAATTAGGTCATGGAGGACTGGACACTTGGTGGTTAAAAGTTCGACAGGATGTTGGCTAGTAAAAAGTCTAAGAGGGTTATGGTTAACTAAAAACTTGGCATAAGATGGAAAATCCTAATAGGTCATAGGTGATCGGATGTTAGGCAAGTGTGGAAAGTCCTAACATGTCATGGAAGACTAGATGTTTGGTGAATTAAAAAGTCATGATAGGTCATAGGTGATCAGATGTTAAGCAACAGTGTAAAATCCTAGGAAGTCAAGGTTGATCGACTGCTAGGTCCAAAAAGAAAAATCCAAACATGTTAAGGAGAACCAAATGTTTAGTATCAGTAAAGTCTCTACAAGTCATGGGTGACTGGATGATAGACAATGAAGTCCTAGAGATAAGAAGTCTTTAGGCAAGGATGGAAAGTCCTACTATATCGATGTTGAATAAATATTATGTAAGGATGAGGCCTAGTAAGTAGAGGATAACCTATACTAGTCATATAAGGAAGTATTGGAGAACTAGAAGTTAATTGAAATAAGAAAATTCAGTATGAATACTGATTTTAGCACTATAAATAGTATTAGTCGACTACGAAAGTCGAGTACTACATTATCAGTCGACTATTGAGCATCATCAGTCAACTAGAAATAATATTTTTAGCTCAAAACCAAATAGAATATTTTACATTTGACTGGTATGGGATTATCAATTGATTAATGAATTTAAAACCATGAATTTGTTATTTTTAAGGGGTTTAGAATATGATTAGTCGACTAATGACACTGTAGCAACACACAAAATGTTTAAAATTTGACTATGATACTCAATTGGATAGGTTCTATTTGATTGATGATGAGTGATAGTCAACTAATACTAATGTGGATAGAACCATTAAGTTAACAGGTTAAAGCAACGTTTGAATCCATAGTGGAGTAGTCGACCGATGGTAGTGGGAAATCGAGTGATTAACAAAAATCATCCTGATAGTAACTCTATAAAAGAGGGCTTTGTGGAGATTTTAAGGAGTCGATTCTTGGTAACTTTGAAGAGAAAGTTTTGCTATGCTTTATCCCTTTAAGAGGCATTCCAAAGTAACCAAATAGTTTGCAAGCAATAAATTCATTATGTACATTGTTGTTTATTTTGTAGCTTGTTTTCCCTTCATTATCTTTGTATTTGTTTGTGTTGCTATAAGGAAATAGGTCGCAAGAGATTTCTCCACATTTAGAAGGTGTCTAAGAAGAAGACAGAGTAGTGGTTATCTTGCTAGGACTCTAAACCGTGGAGTAGGAATCAAGGATTCCAAGTTATATAAAATGATTTGTGTTTATATATGTTTTATATTTTATTTCCACTACGTTTATTAGTGTATTATAGATAAGAACACAATCAATGATTAAATCATGAATGCTATTTCATCCCCCTCTAGTAACATCATGGTCCTAATAAACTGGAACTCCAACAGAAGGATGTTTACTCCAGTGATTGTTAAAGCCAACGTAATTGAGCATGGTCAAAGCTCAAAATAAAAGAATCCCAAATCTTCCAATATGGGACCAAGAGGAGGCATTAGCAACATGAAATTCTCTAGGGAGTATGACTGTGTTGATCACAAATCTTCGAATTGCAAGCTAAAGAAGAAATGGAAGACCAACTTGACCAATGGACCATACATAGACCTCTGCACCTTGGTCTCCAAAATGAACCTGGTAGGCTCAAACTCACTACAATGGTAGATCGATATCAGTGCCATTAGATATGTAGGCTGTAAAAAAGGGCTACTCCACAACTATGAGGAAGTCAAAGATGGAGATAAGTTGTTCATTGGGAACTCAACAACCTCAAACATCAAGGGCCAAGAGAAAGTAGTGCTAAAGATGATCTTGAGCAAGGAACTAACACTGAACAATGTATTTATGTTCTGGAGATCCAAAAGAATTTGGCATATAGATTACTTCTGATCAAGCATGACTTTCACATTATTTTTTAGTAGAACAGAACTATTTTATCAAAAAATAGAATGTTCATAAGAAAGGGCTATGTAACTTGATGAACTATTTAAGCTCGGTGTAATGACCAATAGACTCAAGATTAGTAAAGATAAAAGTTCTTTCATTTATATACTTGAGTCTTCCTATCTATGGCATGGTTGATTAGGACATACTAATTATGATGTGTTGCATGGATTAATTAACATGCAAAACATACTGACATTTCAAACTAACCTGAACTACAAGTGTGAGACTTGTGTTGAGAAAAAATTGACAAAACCATTCTTTCAACATGTTAAAATCACTCTATCTAATCCACACAAACATGTGTGACCTATAAGGGGTACCAACATGGAGTGGAAATAAATACTTCATCAATTTTATTGATAATAATATAAAATTTTGTTATGTGTATTTTCTCAAAAGTAAGGATGAAGCTAAAAAAAATTATTCTCTATAAAAAAATGAGACTTAGAACCGTCTTAATAAGAAGATTAAGATGGTACGAAATGACCAAGATGGCACCATTCGCTAAGTTTTGTGTTGAACATGAAATCAGGCACGAAACAATAGTTCTCTATACTCCTCAGCAAAATGATATTACCGAGTGAAAGAATTATACTTTAAAAGTGATGACAAATGCTCTTCTATTAAGCTTTGGACTATTAGAGAACATGTGGAGGTGTTATAAAAGATAGAGAAGAACCCTTATGAGTTGTTAAATAGAAGAAAGTCATTCTATAAATACTTACAAATGTAGGGGTGTCTTGTAAAGATTTTATTGTTTAATTCGAAAAGAATTAAGATAGGACCAAAGACTGTTGATTGCATATGTATATGATATGTACATAATAATAGTGCTTACTAGTTCTTTGTGTATGAGTCTCAAATATCAAAGATATATAAGAACTCGATATTTGAATCGATAAATGTTCTTTGAACATGTGTTTTCATGTAAGACCTGAGAGGAAATAAATTCCTCAAAATAGGTATATGAAATCAAGAAGAAGAAAAAGAAGAACTGATCAAGGTGGAGCTCAAATGAAGTAAAAGAACTTGAGTGGAATAATCCTTTGGAATAGATTTTATCACTTTCATGTTGGAAAGTGAATGCCAAAGTTACTTAAAAACTATAAGCTCTTCCAAGGGAATTCACTGGAAATAGGCAATTACATCTGAGATTGATTTAAGCTTACAAAATCATAATTTCAAACTTATGGATTTTTATCCAAAAAGTAAACCACTATGTTGCAAGTGAATTTTTAAGAAGAAAATATAATCAGATGACACGATTGATAAGTATAATGCTAGATTGATAATTAAAAATTACCAACAATATGAGGACCTTGATTACTTTAATATGTATTCTTCGATATCAAGAATAACTTTCATTAAGTGTTTTTGGTTATTGCGGCTCTATGAAATTTGGAAGTATATCAAATGGATATAAAAATGACCTTTCAAAAGGGAGATTTAGAAGAGCAAATTTATATGGAACAATTTGAAGGGTTTTCTATGCCAAGGTAGAAAAACAAGGATTGTAGATTAGTGAAGTCATTGTATGGCTTGAAACAAGTTCCAAAGTAGTGGCATGAAAAATTTGACAAGGCCATGAAGGAAAATAGATTTAAAATCAACGAGTGTGATAAATGTGTCTATGTTAGAGATACAGAAAATGGATATGTCATCTTATGTCTTTTATTAGATGGCATACTTATCATTGGAAGCAATGATAAGATAATTAAATTCACTAAAGATACGTTGAACTCAAGATTTGACATAGAGGACATGAGCCTTATTAATGCGATTCTAGGGATCAAAAATTTTAAAACATCAGAAGGACTTATTTTAAATCAATCTCATTGTGTGGACATGATTCTTGAGAAATTCAATAACGGTGATACTACATTGGCATGAACTTCATTAGATACAAGCTAACATCCATTGAAAAAAAATCAAAAAGTGAGTATCTATCAGATAGAATACTCTAGAGTAATTGAAAGTCTAATGTACTTGATGAGTTATACATAATCAAACTTAGCCTATGTAGTGAGTAGATTAAGTAGATATGCAAGTAATTTTGAGGTGGAACATTGGAAAGGGATAATAAGAATACTAAGGTACTTGAAATGTACTCATGATTATAGACTACATTACATAAGATATCAGGATGTGATTGAATGATACACGATGCAAATTAGATATCTGATGTGAAAAACTCAAAGTCTATGAGTGGATATTTATTCACTTTGGGAGGTACAATCATTTCAAATCATCTAAGCAAATCATAATAACGAGATCCATGATGAAATTTAATTTTGTAGCCCTTGACAAATATAGTATAGACACTGAATGACTACAATAATTCATAGAAGATATTCATAGATAGTTAAAATATGTACTAGTGATTTATATACACTGTGATAACCGATCAACAATTGGACTCGCTTAGAGCCATCTATATAATAATAAGTTTTTATATATATTACAATACTATTAGGCAACTAATTTCGATCGGTGTTATCATTATTGATTATGTAAAGTTAAAGGATAATTTGATAGATCCACTAACTAAATAGTTAAACAAAGAGTTAGTTGCAAGTTCATTATAAGGAATGGAACTGATGCCTATGAAATAAGTTGGTGCATAGAAAACTCAACCTATACTGATTAGAGATTGTTGAATGTTATCACTTTTCCCTTTATCCATTCATATGGAGGATTGTTGAAAAAAATTGAATGGACAATGGAAGAGTTGGATGGAAATGGGTTCCCACATGTGTGAGAATTTAGTCCCACATTGGGACATGATTGAGATAGAAGTTGATTTATATTGAATCACAACATCTATTATTATGAACACATATGTGGAGAGGCTTTCTCTCACGTGCATGTCTGTAAAGCAGTACAAATCTAGGGCTTGAATTATATTAAACTCAGGTGACTCATGTGCGAGCACAACTTACGCATATCGAATGTCAGATCAGTTGGAAAAATTGTCCAAGTGGATCAACTCAACTTTTGCCACTCAAATCAACTTTTTCTTGCCTACTCTCAAATGTAACTGATGCATTAATTGTTGGGCCTGAAATGGTTGAAAGTTGAAGTTGGATCCGTAATAGCCTAGACAGAAATGATTGACACTTTATAACGGCTGGCATTCTAAGATGGGTGGGTAAAGGTAGTAAATGGTCATCCATTTAAATGCTACCAAAGGTCAGAGCTCCTATATAAGGAGGTTGTGACCTATAAGGAGATTGTGACCTTGGATAGAAGGTACATAGGTATAAACAAGCAGTTTATTCACCTTCATTCCCCCTTGTTTCCTTCTCTTTACCATACACTTCGCTCCATAGCTCTTCCCATAATAATGTTTGGGTACAAGCTTAGTTCACCGCAATCAACCCATGCTTGGTTGTGATTGTGATTTACCGTTGTATCCTAGAAAGCAACGTCTGTTGTAACCTCGAAGAATCACCAAAGGTAACAAATCTATTTTAAAGAAATTGTGTCAAACACAAACTTTGACATTTTCTATTTGGACTCGGTCACTCGGACTCGACAATCAACACTCAAGTGCTCGGTCACTCCCACTCAGGCTAGGTGTTATTTTGCAAGTACTCAACCTTGACTCATAAGCACTCGACCTTGCTTTCCAACCAATCTACCTCCACTCATTAGCAGTCGGCATTTGGGCAATTAGTTCCGAGCTCTCAACAATCAGCATACTCAAAACTCTCAGTAGTCAGCTACTCAACAGACTCAACTCTCAACACTTCACTGACTCGATACTTGATTGGCTTGACTAGCTCTCAATACTCAGTTGACCCAGCACTCATGATCTGTCGACTTGACAACACTCGACACTTGAGCGATCTATTCAGGATTAGGCAGCACTCAATATTTAAGCAGCTCAGCCTCTCACATCCCACTCAGGTAATCCACTTGAACTCTAGCTTTAGTAGGTTGGCCTTTCCTAATAGCTCTGCTCATCTCAATTTAGCTAAGTAGCTCAATCATCTCAGATTATCAATTTTAAAAAAAAATATGGAACCACCATATTAGCGGCCCCCACTACTGCAACTACATATGGAGGGGGGTAAATCAGGAATCCAGGGTGGCCAATACAGAAATGCAGAGTCATCGGTAGCCTAGTAGTGAAACTCAGGAATCGACCATTTGTTCTTTTGGACTTTAACACGGCTGCACTGGCCGTCTGAGTAAGTCCTGAGGATTTCAGATTATCAATTTAAGATCAATACCCATCAAGTCATCTTAGTAAATGAGTCTAATTTATTTTTAATAATTTTAATTCAGATTATATCCTACGACTTCGACAGCGAGATCACAAGCAGCGCCAACACTTTCCATCAAAAACTGCTTTCCTTCTCGGGGACAAAAATGTCCTTGCAGCCACAATTTCTATGTTTCAATTTAAGCCATAAATGTTTTCTTTCGTACAGTATTTTTTTTTGTGCTCATGTTTGTAGTAATCCATATACGATAATTGGTGCGATGAAGATGACACGCTTTAATCCTTTGACTTGTTGCAAACACTACAAGACGCCGCCTCCATCCATATGATATAATATATCTCCCCTCTCTCTCTCCCCTTCTCTCTGGTGTGCACTTCCTCATCATTTCTTCCTTTTCATTTCTCTTCTGCTGAATTCAATCCGTGGATACATAGCTGCTTGAATCGCTTCCCAGAAACTAAGGACTCCAGCACAATCAGACACTTGATGTTGGAATGGGGAGGGCTCCATGCTGCGACAAGACCAAAGTGAAGAAAGGCCCTTGGTCGCCTGATGAAGATGCCAAGCTTAAGGACTTCATAAACAAGTATGGCACCGGTGGAAATTGGATTGCTTTCCCTCAAAAAGCAGGTTAATTTCCTTTTTTTCTTAAAAAAAAATAATTTTCGCATATGTATTATGGATCACATATATTCATCAAATCACAGGATTAAATCGATGTGGGAAGAGTTGCAGACTGAGATGGCTCAATTACTTGCGTCCCAACATCAAACATGGACAGTTCTCAGATGAGGAAGATAGGATTATTTGCACCTTCTTCTCTTCTATTGGAAGCAGGTATACAAATATTTATGATCAGTATTGAAAACTCATTTTTTTTTTTTTTGTTTTGTTTCTTTAGTTTTCCTGACCTTTTGAATTCATCACAACAAAATAAGCAGATGGTCGATCATAGCTTCCCATCTCCCAGGCAGAACTGACAACGATATCAAGAACTACTGGAACAGCAAGCTGAAGAAGAAATTCCTAGCTCTTATTTCCTCCACCTTTTCATCATCCTCAACATCACAAGCTCCTGGAGCAGCACTGGTACTCCCTGGAATAATCTCCGACAAAACCCTAACTTTTGCCTCAACTTCTACCACCAGTACTCCCCTCCATGCCGACATAAGCCACAATTTTATGATAAATTTTGGTAACTCCGATCCCAGCACTTGCAGCTCGTCAGGTGGCGGCAGCTGCACCCCCATCAGTTCGAGAACTGATCCGATTGAGTATGATTATGACCATAATTACTGTGACATGAGAGGAGGATTTGAAGGAGAAAAGAACATTGATACAAACATAGAGAGCTACAATTTTTATGGTGGTGTTGAGGACAGCAACTTGCTAGTTGGAGGAGGAGAAGGCCACGTAGATGCTGCACTGGATTACACTCATCACGACGAGGATTTCAGGCATTTGCTGAGCTCCAATTCTGGATGCAATATTTTCAGTTTCTTTCTTGATTAATCATCACCTAATACTATGGCATGCACTGTATATTGCATTATTATACATAATTTACGTCTGCATTATTTAGCATTCATGACTGTGATTTATATATATATATATATATATATATATGAGTTTTTCCACACTTCTTAATTTTAGTTGAAATCTGTAGCACCGGCCATATCTGTTTGCTCTTCTTAATAAATATATGTGTGTTTGCCTTTTGTCTCAAATGGAGAAGAAGTCAGAGTCTGATTATTTGATTATGTTTTCAGAAAAAAATATGTTGACAAAAAGGTTTGATTATGTGTTATGGATCTATATGCAGCTTTGGGATTTAATTGGGGAGGATTAATCAGTGATAATTATAGTCCAGTTGTATAATGTCAATTATTTGGCTATTTAGGACTTCACTAGTCTGGTCTATCTGCCACATGGTATTATTAATATCAAAAGCAGACTAAAGTGATTATATTTCGATTGTGTTCTGCATGTCTCCACGGAGACATCATTCTGGATGCTTCATCAATTACTGCTAAGATAACTAGCTTGAATATATTTGTGCTTAATCCATTAGAAGGGAGCTATATATATTTAATTAAAATATATTAGATTAATTACTAAATATTATATAAATATACAAGAGCAAATTACTCAACAACATAGGCAAAGTTTTGGAACTATCAAAATGCATATCCAATTTTTGTATTTACTAAAATATATATTCATTTTCAATTATATTAGTCGATTGATATCGACTAATATATAAAAGTCAAGTTTATTAATTTCTAAATTTGTTATACTCAATTTATAATCATTAGTTGATTATTAGCCATAACACAACAATTGACTATTCTTTATTTATAGCATCATTATACAATTCTCAAAATATTTTAAAACTATGTCAATTTTAAAAATTCACAACTAACTTTTTTTACTATGAAATTTATGTTTAAAAGTATATTTGCACTCAGGATAATATAAAGAATGCAATAAATTTAGTTTGAAGAATTTTTTAGGTGTTTAATTAAGGTTATCAATAAATTTTGACCAAAACACGTTGATGAATCCAAACCCTTAAAATAGCTAGAACCATTGTACTCCTAGAAGACTTTCGAGTGTAACTTGCTCTCAGATCTACATTTCATAGTCTAAATTGATATTTATGAAATTTTAAAATCTTTTGACCTAGATTTTAAGTTTGTGAAGATTTAAAAAATTCATCTCTCTTTATCTACACTAAAATTCATATATAAGTGTATGATTGCACTTAAGATGATGTAAGGAATAATGCAATGAACCTATTTTGAATTATTTTCAAGGTGATTAAGACTATTAATGAGTTTTGATTAAAATTCACTAATGCCCTTGGGAATCTCAGAATCACTTCAAAGTAGGACCATTATACTCCTAAAAATATCTTGAGTTACAACTATGCTCTCGGACCTAGATTTCATAGTCTATATTGAGATATGTGAATTTTTTAAATCTTCATAACTTTAAAACAATTTGACACAAGCTCATTAAAAGACTTAGGCCTATTATACTTACTCATTAACATCATCAAAGGATTCCTAGGATTTCCATGCTTCATATCATGTCAAGATTTTTAAATTTTGAATATTATACGATCATTAACGAGTTCTGACTAAAATTCATTGATTGTCTTAGAAATCTCAAAATTAATTCAAACTAGGATCATTACATTTTAAGAAGTCTTTTAGGTGAAACTATACTCTCGGACCGAAATTTCATAGTCTAAATTGAGATATATGAATTTTTAAAATCTTCATACCTAGATTTCTAAAGTTATAAAGATTTAAAATTTTATATCTCCCAATTTAGACTATAAAATTTAGGTTTGAGGATGTAGTTGCACTCAAAAGGCTTCCAGAAGTGTGATAGTTCTAGTTTGAAGTGATTCCGAAATTATTAAGGTTATTATTAAGTTTTGACTAAAATTTAGTAATGATCTTAAATATCTTAAAAATAATTCTAATTAAATTTATTACATTTCTTATATCATCCTAAGTATAACTATGCCCTTATACATGGATTTCATAATCTATATAAAGAAATATAATTTTTTAAAATCTTCACAACCTTGAAATCTTGGTTTGAAGATTTTAAAATTTCACATCTCTCAATCTAAACTATGAATCTAGATCTGAGAGTAAGGTTGCACTTAAGTGGCTTTTAAAAATATAATAATCCTGATTTAAAGTAACCATGAGGTTGCTAAGGTCATCAACAGATTTTGGTAAAAAAAAATTTCATTAATGACCTTAAACACTTCAAAAAATGTTTAAACCAAGTTCATTGCATTCCTTACATCATCCTAAGTGTAATCATGCATTTAGACACGAATTTTATAGTTTAGAAAGAGAACCAAAAATTTTTTAAATTAAAATAACCTTGAAATATTTTAAGAACTGTATAATAGTACTGCAAATAAAGGGTAGTCAATTTATGATTATAAATCGAAAAAAATAATTTTAAAAATCGATTGATAAATTTGAATTTTACATATCATGCTCATCTAATCACAAAGAATATTCTAGTTTTTATAGTTTCTCATTTTAAAAATTGTATCTTTTATTTGGTTTCTCATCGGAAATGATATTAGATTTCAAGAAAGAGAAATAATACATAAATTAAACCATCTCATTATGTCATAATTCAAACAATACAGTGGTTAAATTCCCATAACTAAAATAACCACTGAATTTTCCTCATTTACTTTTCACTTTTTAAATCATTATATATTATTTTAAAATGCAGGACAAATTAGTTGATCCCCTTGTAAATTGGCTTATCAAATAAGTGTAGGATCTCGGTAACAATTACATGAATTTATATACCGTAAATAAAAACTTACAGTGAGTTTCTCGTCAATTTCTTCAATTTGCTGTCGGTGGACGAAGCAAGTTCTTCAAGGAGAGATCTTTCGATCTTTTGCTCACCGTCGTCTGAAGAATAATCACAGAAATGAACTGTCGTTACTCTTCCACAAACTAAATCCTTCTTTCTTTGGATGTTTTACAACCTTGACACAAAGTCTCAGTATTCTAGTAGCCTGACAACAATCCTTTCTCTCTATCTCCTCTACCTCTTTCACTTAGACTCCCCTTATAAGGGCTGCACTACATGGCAACGTGTTGCAGTGCGTGCATGGCAATGTGTGCAAGAAGTTTAAAAAAAACTACCTCCATCTCCCACTCATCCAAGTTACGCCACACGGGCAAATGGTCACATAGATCAATTTTAATAGAGGTTACTAATCATAGAGACTAGGTAGTCATAAATACTAATAAGAACATAAATCAATAGTCACAAAGACCAAAGTCACAAAGACTAATAAAACATCAAATTCATACTTAGAAAAATGGTTCGTGCAACAGCAAGCATACTGAGCAATCAAAGCTAAGAAAGTTATTACACCTTACGTAATTGCTCAATAAGCAATCAATGTTAAGAAAATTATTACATCTTACTTAACCGCTCATTAAATGGTATACAATCATTCTCTTTCAAACGACATACAACCTTTCTCCAAGTGGCACATAGCCATTCTTCGGAAGACATTAATGTCTTACTATTTACCTAGATTAAATAATTCTCTTAATTTACATCGATATGAACATCTCTAATCCCTCATAATAACTATTATGTTAAGAGCATGTATCATATTCTATATTCACAATCATTTTCATATATGACAGAAATGAGTCGATCAGTGAATAACTTTAAAAGATGTAAATTTATTTAATCTTCCTTTTTAGATCGAATTCATTCATTTTAATCAGTCATTTTTCTAATCATGTTTCATAGACCTAATCATACATAGTCAATAGGTGTACAAGCTAAAGTAGCAAACTCTGATTAAAACTTTAAGTAGATAGCTAAATAGTTACTTGGGGCAAATGCTGAGATTAATATATTAGCTTAAAGAGTTCACATAGTAGAGAAGCAGAGATCTATTCTCCTACTACCCTTATTGTCATCAAAGCACATGTGGTATGAATCACATGTTACGATGTTATTCTCTTTACTAAAAAGAGTGCATGTTTTCCTCAAATTAACATGGTATAGAT
>JBAMHZ010299176.1:0-25651 GCA_037177395.1 Alpinia galanga | reverse complement strand
AAATAGCATACTTGTTTTCCAAATTCTTTTAAAAAAAAATTAAATAGTATTTATCCTACTGCCTACTGCCTACTGCTTCTTCTGCAGTGAAAGAGTAGAAAAAAGTTCAAAATTTTCGAACATTAATTACTCAAAGCACACAAATATATATGCGATAAAAAACAATCGAGATTGAACACTATTTTTCCAATTGAAAATTTTGAATCCTCAGTTAATATCATTGGGAGAGTTAATAAATAAATTAACAATTAAAGATCCTCCAAATCAAAATTTTATTCGAAAATCACATACGGTTGCTAAAGGAAGACCCAGAAATGGCTAAGGTTGCAACATGAACAAATCAAGAGAAACAATGGACCTGGTGATCCGTGATTATAAATAAGAAATTTACATGCTGCTACCCTTGAATTCTTCTTGCAGTCAAGGAAGCAGACCAAGCAGCCTGATGTATCCAACCCAGGTCCAGGTTATATCTTACAGGATTTCCATGTGCAGGCTGCAGTTGCAATCATCCACAGAAGAGAGGATGGAAAATACTTTAAACTAGCTATTTCCCTTAACAGCTCAGGTAACAAATATCCGAGTCAGATTAGGAAAAGTGAAGATACCTCCTACAGATAGTCAGTGCCGTATTGAAGATTATAGAGGATCTCCCTGCGTGTCTCCTGTCCCAATCTATAGTTGAACGTTTGGGCGAGGGATTGCACCTTTGCATCACTATCAAAATCTAATTCGCGGGAGCAGCGTCTTCGTAGCTTCTTTAGTGATTCCTTTGAAGGAGTAAAACCAGCCTTGATCTGAAAGTTCAGTATTCCAAAACCTTTAACAGGCTTAAAAAGAAAGGATACATCAATCACTAAGAGATCATACCATCTCATCGATGACTGAGAGAGCAGCTTTTGGATCCCGATTGACAAGGTGAGCATCGACAAGTAATGAGTACGTCATTGCATTTGGTTTCACGTCCAAGCTCACCAAGTGCTTAAAGACTTTGCAAGCTTCATCAGTCTGCCAAACAATTATACTAATTTATCACAATGTAACATGATAATGATAATGCTATAAAAGAAACGACTGATATTTGAGACCCAGCCTATGCCAGTGAAACCTTTTTGAGCTTTCCAAAAGCAGACATTAGAGCATTATACGAATGTATATTGGGTGTCAATCCAATCTTGCCACTGATAGCTGCAAATGTTTCATATGCTCGATCAAGATCCCATATGTTTGCACAGCCCAAGATCACACAGTTCAGAGCAGCAACAGACTTGAAAGGAGGATTTGCTTGACTCAAATTCTCCAGTTGAATATACACCTGTAATAATAATTCATAGGAAGAAGAATATCCAGAATCCACAACAGAGAATTACTACCTAGAAGTCATAAAGAAGCCATGGATATACATAAACAAGTTTGCAAGAGGTCATAGATTAAATATCCAAAATAATCTACAACATTAATGGCCTAAATCAATCCCCTTGACACGTTAGAAAATAAATTTATTTACAAGATAGAAGGAACATGGAAATGCATTATTGGTTATGTTAATGCTTCTTGAAAGATAGCAACACCACTGATGTGTAACTAGTCTACAGTCAAGACCATCATAAAACTTGAGATGTTAGCCAATAGCAAAACTTTCATACCATGCTTCAATTGCCTAAATTCCCAAATTTGTATTTGACACTTACAAGAAAAAAAAAACAGATGTCACCAAAATTAGTAGATATAATTAAGTAGTAAATGTCACTATTAAGCATTTATGCTGCCATACCAAATCCAAAGTTGAGAAGCCATTCTTGCAGCAAGCGACAACCAAAGGATACAAAGATGCAAAAGGAGAAAAAAGCTCCTGATCAATGTCCTTGGAATTTCCATATGCAGTTTCAAATTCATTGAGGGTAGCAAAAGCATGTTGCAGCTGCCCCAACAATGCATGTGCATATATCTTTGCAATATATGCCTCAGGACTTGGGGCCCTCTTATGACGCAATGAATGTCGCAGAATTGACCAGGCAGCCTCCAAAAGTGCAGAGTTGAATGTTCTTCCAGCAGTGGCAAATGCTGAGATGGCTAAACCTTCCTCAGCAGAAAGAAGAACTGGTGGTCTAGCATTCTCACCACGAGCAATCCATCGAGCCAGAAACTCCAAGGAGAAATATGCCAATTTGCTATGATCTGCTTGCAAAGCTACATCTGCAATATAGTTACACAAGTACCAGCTTGGGCATAAGGCTTTGTTTTGGTCTGTTGTCTGGAAGAACACCAATCGGAAAAACCAAATCAAAACAAACATAAAGCTAAAGATTAAAAGATGACAAAGTTAATATAACAAGGGTCTCCAAATTGCAATAAAACAGAAATCTATTGCAGGTAACACATATGCATGAACTATTACATATTAGAAATATGAGATATTCACTGAGCAACGATTGGCCAGATACCTTGCATCTCTCGATGATGGATGCTAGGGTGTCCAGCTTCCCAGCTTTAACACAACTCCGAACACAATCCATAAAGACACTTGATGATATCGTGTAACCAGACTTTAAATTTAAATCTATATACTTCAAGGCAGAATCTATCTGATTCGTTAAAATCAAAAGGCCAATGACCAAATTGTATGATTCATCATCTGGCATAGTGCCTGTCTGCAACATCCTGAAGTCAATCAATAAACAAATCATATTAAAAGGTACATTCATGTCAAACAAATAGCAAAAATAAATTAATTTACTATAACCTAGCATCCATGTCTCCTAAATTGCAAAGAAAACTCTATAAAGAAGCTTGTAGACGTATAATTATTTGCCATACTGAAAAAAGAAACATTCTGTACAACCGAATTGGCCACACCACCACTGAATTTAAACATCCAGCTTGAAATTCACATCATGCTCAGCAGCTTGTCATTGTAAACTTCAATTGTTAACTATAATTTTAAGCGTGTATGCTATAACGACATATGAGCATGTGACCCAAGATATGACATGTCGTAAAATATAGAAGTGTGTATGCTTGTGTTCATGCCAACCAGATATAAAAATGTCATGATATAGAAATAGGAAATAGAACTAATAGAACATAAGAGCAGGATTTCAGAACTGACCCCAGAGGATGAACAGTTAAATGAACAAAAGAAAACGGAACCAAAGAGCATTCTTATTATAATTGCATCTATCTAGTTTTTCGACCAGTTGGTTCATATAGGCAGCATAATAACTGCGCTTCCATAACACCAAAAACACAACTGGAAGGTCTTTCACTGCCCAACATAATCTGACACTGCAAAGTGTACAATCAATCAAAGAATAACAATGCTAGCCACAGACTTGTGTGTGGTTCAAGTTTCTCCTATAACTCCACAAGTTAATATCAGTATACATGATATATGCATGTAGCCATTTTCATAGAGGGAATCAACTCCAATATCCCCATACATTGGAGGGAAACTAGTTCTTTTTAATGAATAAACAGTTCTTTCCATCTAGGGAAAGTAGTGATTCACATTAAACAAGTAGTAACTCAGCTTGAATTCCATTTCATCAGACATTAGTTGGTTTATCTAGAACAAAAAACACTTGATGTACCTAGAGATCTGATTTGCTCCAAACTAGCACCATAGCAAAAAGAGTGGTACATACAAAGAAATGGTAAATAGCTCTTATATTATACCCAGCATAATCTCAACATGTCAAGATATACAATAAATCAGGAAAACAACAATCATATTCATTGAAATGGTAGCAAAACAAAGAAGCTAGGAACCTACACCTAAACTTGACAGAACCCATCAAGTTCTAAACCTTTTATCACCAGAGACTGCTGCAGATCAACAATGATTCTATGAATCTTCTTACCTGTACACAAGACAAAAGAGTGATACATGCAAAGAACTGGTGTGAAGAAACAAGTGTTTGCTTTAGGGCATGAATGATCCACTCAACCCATTATGTGACATTGAGAATCAAAGAGTTTGATATAGTCTTCAGGAAGGAAGATTAGAAAGGAGATAATGCAGCTTGTAGGCTATACAGATCTAGGAATTAGACCAAGATTATAGGCCATACTTATGTAATATTTATATCAATCATTGAACAAGGAAGTCAATCCTCACTGCTCTTGATCCTATATGACGATATTGATTCTCTTATCTTACACCATGCAAAGTGACTTGGCTTCCTCTCCTCGATCTCAATGCCCATTACTTACCGTTGCACATAGTACTAGTTCATGGTGTTCATAACACGGCAATAGAGCCAACCATGGGCTAAACCTTGCTCTGGATATTTGCTGCCTTCGTGAGAAAATACGAGGAATGTGGAAAGAGAAAGATTACTCGTCAAATTCATCTACACCAAGAAATGGTGACTCATTGATTGGAGATGTCTTTATTCTCAATCAAGTGATCTGAATAAGGCAAACACACCCATGGAGTTTCCCCTTGTTATGGGTGTTCTATATGTACATGATTAAGTAAAACTAGTCTTGTCTCCTTCATCCTCTACGGAGATATCGATTCTCTTCTATAACAAATCCAAGGAGATTTAGCATTTTCTCCTCGATCCCAATGAGACTGGTTAGCATAGTCCGTGGTACTCAGACCCTAGGTGTTCATAACAACGTGCCTCTTCAATGGAGTCAGTGACGATGTAAAAATATCTTTAATTACAAGTTTATATTAATTGCTACGAATGACAAAGTATTCAACTGCAAAAAGTGAGCTTAAAAAAAAATTGGTTGACGAAGCCAATAAGCTCACTGCAATTTGTTTCGAACAGAAAAAAAAAAGAAGAAGATTGCCATCCCCTTACCGGTCGATCAACTTCTCTGAGGCCTCATTCTCCCGCGCTTGAAACATAGCTTTGAGGACCAAGTTATACGATGCGGTGTTCGGTGCAATCTGGTAATCCTGCATTTGGGCGACCAAATCCAACAGCTCACCTGCTGACGCTCCCATCATCAGATTAGCCCTGAGATAATGATTGAAGAGATGGACGTCGGGCTTATTGGGCTTCCCACTGGCATCCAGCGAACGGATCCATGACTCGAACAGCTGCTTGATATTGGACCAGCTCTGCGACGTCATCCAGTCGGCGAACACGTCCATTAGACCGGAGAGATCGAGAGTCTGGGAGTGAGCCATTATCCGGGCGGAGGCAGCGGACCCCACTGGGACGAGCGCCTGACCATCGAAGAGGCCGACTCCGGCGCTGGTGTTTTGGCCGCGCCAGTTCTCCTGGTAGAGGGGGCTCCCCGTGGAGGGGTTGGGGGGCAGGGGTGCGGCGTCAGGGGGTCCCGGCGCCTCCTGCAGCTCGGGCACCTGGAATAGGAAGGGGAAGGTGGAGATGGTGCGGAGGACGGGGGCGGTGGCCTGCTGGAGCGACTTGGGGAGGAGGCTGCGAGAGTGGCGGAGGACGGTGGCCGACATAGGGCAGTGAGTGAGGCAAAGAGCTCGGTGAAGTTTAGGGTTTCTTTTAGCGGAACCGCGCTGTCAAATTTGTGCATTTCGAGTAGACTAACGGCGGGGTTAACCTAGTAATTTCACTTCGATTTGCTTTATAAATCAAGATGGTATGGTTCGGACCGGACCATGTGGTCTCGACCAAAAATTATATATACAATTTTATTATTTTGTCCATTTTTTAGATTATATATACTTAAACAAATACATATATTATTTTCTAAATAATTTTTTATAGTTATTGTTCATTAGAATTAATAAATTTAAATTTAAATGAAAATTGTCTAAAGGAGGTAAACTAAACTATGTTTAAGCTCATTTATTAAAAAGTCTCATGGAGCTTGAGTCCAACTCAAGTTTATTTATGAATATTGTTTGAGTTATTAATTGAACTCAACTATTTTATAATTCCCATTAAATTTTTATTTATTCATAAAATTTATACTATTTTATTTTATTTTATTTTATTTTTAATATAAGTATTAAATTAAAAAATATTTTGTAAAAAAAACCACAAGATTGCCCACGAATATTTTTTATATATGTTATTTTTGACAATTAAATTTTATATAAATTAATAAGTAAGTTTGTTTATAAATTATTCGATAATATTGTTCTGAAAATTAACAAACTAAGTTTATCAATATTTCAAAATTATTTTTATCTTATTTATTGTTTTACAATTGAATTAAATGCTTAGCTTAATTTGTTCACGAACATGCTTCTGGATAAGCACCTATCAACTAAGTCAACATGCGAGGGCAATATCTACTTCATTTATAGTCATCGTGGATAATCCACACTAATTTTATTTGATTCAAAGAATCGATAATTTTTTCATAATGAAATATACCTACCACGTTAGCAAATGAGACATGCAATCTGAAATCATATTACTATAGGAAGGATAAGATTATTCTCTATTCCGAGATCAATAAATATTTTTTCCCAATATTAATTCTTAAATTTCATCATTTTAAATTTAAATACTCTTGAAATTTTATTAAATCTCAATTTCGTTCGAATATAATCAAAACTTAGTTGATTGCTTGTGATCGTTGGTAGTCGTCATCGGCTGCCTTAGTCCACTGCCGCCGCTGTTAATGGTCACTGATCACCATCATCTTTCAGAATAAATGAAATTTTAAAATTGAAAAAAGAGTAATATAGTAAAATATTAAATTAGATTATTCATTAAATATTTAAACAAATAAATTTTTATTTCATTATTTAAAATTAAACTAAATAACATAAATTATATTTTATTTTCTATAATTTTAATTATATAATTATTAAATAATCACATAATCAAAATTATAAATAACTTTAACTAAACACGCTTGTCAAATATGATTCAAAATATACACCGACAGTGAGTATTGAAATATATATATATATATATGTAATGAATTTACAAGGCCAAATTAGTACTTTTACTTTTAAAAATATTAAAAAAAGAGAGTTGGATGATGAAATTTTTGTCTATGTATTAAAAAAAAATCTGTTGCAAGTAATTTTATAATGCTTTATAAAAAATATTTTCGCGATTTTAGTAAAAAATTATTTTGAATAAAACTTTCTAATATTAGTCAAATTTGCTTTTAGCGTTAACCAAAATTATTTTAATATTAGTAAAAAAAATGCTGAAAATAATTTTTAATAACATTAAAAATAATTTTAATGAATATTAAAGTAATTTGAATAAAATTTAAGGCAGTCTTAATTATCTTAAAGCAATTTTGATGAAATCATTGGAGGTAATAATGATCTGAGAGCGCCATACCAATAATAATAATCCCATTTAAATCTAGCATCGAGCTTAATTTGATTATTTATATGCTTTTAATCATCAACTCCCACTTCAAGTTTTATCAAAATTAAAAAAAAAAAGTTATATATTTGCACAACTTGAACGGAAATAAAATGCACTTTTTTTCTCATAATTTCAAATCATTTTCCCCTTTTCATTCTCCTTTTATTATTTTTCTCCATTGATTAAGTTTTTTATTTCCCTCCAATAATTCATTTAAACGTAATTCCAACAAAATGCTGGGCATGCCACTCACGTGCCGACATCTCCACGTAGACGCCGCGCGTCATTTTCCGGGATTCGGCAAGGAAAATGACAGTCTTTTTTGACGTCTACCCGTCATCCACCGCATCGGTCCCCTTTAGCCTTCTTCCGGTCCCAAATCAGGTATCCCATGGGTACGGTATTCTGCGAGTGTAAAAATTAAATAACAGAAGATAATTTGCCACCCGTACTTTTTAAACTTACTCCAATTCGTCGCCTTTAACGAAAAGCGTGGGTCCCGCACTGCCATCTGCTTACGCCCGAGCGGGTAAAAACTAAGCGAAAAAACGGAAGCAAGCAAATGGGGCGCGGGTACGAAGGCTTATCTTGACGTCTGCATACGTGGCATTGAAAGATAAGGACCGGCAGCTTTAGACCAATAGAAAATATCCACGTAGTTTATCCAGCCGGTATTCGAATTCATGAGGTGACACGAGGAGACGGTTGATTCCGTCATAGATGCCCCACTCCGCGGCAGACTCAAAGCTAAAAGCAAGGAGAGAGAGAGAGAGAGAGACAGAGAGGGAGAGTGAGAATGGGCGGCAGCGAGGAGGCGACGACGCGAAGGGACCGATGGGGGTACGCAGTGAGGACGGCCTCCGACGCCTGCATCGATGCCATCGACGCCTACTACGAGCAGGTCCTCGCCTACGGCCGCGACCGGGCCGTCATCGTCCGCGCGGCTACCCACGATCGCTCGTGCACCCTAGCTAACGCCCTCGCAGCGCACTTCGTGGCGACCAAGAAGCCCCAGGAGGCCTCCCGTCTGCTGCATGCTGCCAACGCTTCTTTGGTTCGACCGAATTGTTGGTCTTTTCTTACTGGATTTATTCGCCTGCTTTTGTCAAAACAAAATTGTTCGGTTTTAGGGCAACGCTACGCCGTACGAGAGAGCAGTGGTCGCAGCGATATCTTGTTTGGTGGGCGATAAAAAGGACGAGGACTTGGCGCTCAATCGGCACATCGAGGTTCGTGGTATAAAGTACTTTTGTCAGTGTCGATTTCTCACTGTTGTGTTGCTTCATTTTTTTTATTGTGGGGAATTTTCTTGCTTCTCGACGACAGCGGAAAAATGGTGTTTTGTTTTTCTGATACTTCCTCATTTTTTGTCTGGTGACAATGGTTTTTTATCTTGGAGATGGTAACCCGTAGAGTTTTTAAGACTTTGGATTTGTGGGATAAAACAATGATCTCCATTGTCCAAAAAAGTTCGTCGTAGTAACTACATAAAATTATTTTATGTCTGCAATTTCTTTGGACAGTTTAATAAAGGTTTGGACTGATGAAATATGGCCCAAAGCGGAATTTTGACTACCATGATCATGACTTCTCCAATCAAATTATATCTACCTGATACTTTGACTAGTCTATTCATATGTGGAATCAATTTGCAAAATTGACTGGGAGTACTTCTATCAAAAGAATGTACAAACAAGTTTCAATGAGTACCACTTAGAGACTGCCATAGAATCTCTGCTTTTTCCCCTATGGTTTCTTATGATATTCGTGTTTGGTCTTCCTTTCATTTTCTTGTGATGTTTTTCTTATTATCAAGGAATGAAATGAGGGTATAGCAAATTTTGTCTGAATCGCTAGATTATTTGATTTGTTATACTGGCTTCTTATGCTTCTTGCTTTAGCTCACCTTAATGGTGACATTTATCTATTAATGGATATGTTATGGACAAAAATTTAATCCACTTATTAATGTTTTTGTTGTGATTTTATTTTTCAGCTATTGAAGGAGTTTCCTAAGGATCTTTTATCACTCAAGAGAGCACAGATCTTATGTTTCTACTTGGGTCGGCCTGTTGTGTCTCTTAACATGGTTCAACAGGTTATTTTCTTGTATGATGAATCTAGAATTTGTATTATTAGTTGGCAATTTTGTTTGTCAACCAGTGCTTGCTTTTTGATATGCTTTGGTTTATTGTGGTGGACGTTCTCCTTCTTTAGTAATGAACAGATAGTTATATTTAGCAGGTGCTAGCACACAACGAAGGCCAAAGCTATATCTATGGTATGCTTTCTTTTCCATTGTTGGAGCTTGGGAGAATGACTGAAGCTGAAGAAGCTGCAAGAAAAGGATTGAGTATCAACAGTTGCGATTTCTGGTCACAGCATAATGTAAGATAATGCAACTTGTCAATCAGCCATTTTATTTCTTTGGCTTCGTAAATAAATAGTTTCATTTTTAGTGGTTTGGTTCTCACATGAACTGGAGTCCAAAATGTTTGCAGTTGTATGAAGCTAAAGAATAAAACGTACAAATCTGTATTTTCCACTAAGCATCACCATTAAAACAACTAATTCTAGAGAGAATATATATTGTGTGACTGCTAAAAAATTGCGACTTCTATGTTAGTGGAACTCTAATGAAGTAATAACTTGGAATACTGAATTTCTCTCTCTCTCTCTCTTTTGCTTTTCTTTGTTTTTTCCCTAATGGTTGTGAGGATGATTCAATTGAGTATAATACCTAAATAATTTGTAGGTAAACCTTCCAGTCTCAATATCTTTTTCTTAATTTGTTTTGCATAATGTTTTCATTTTAACCTCTATTGTTTTCATCAAAGTGTTGGGGATGAAAAAATAGCATTTTATATTATGCCTTCTTGATGCAACTCTTCATCTAAATGTGTTATTTTTTACGCCTTCAAAGTTGTGCCATGTTCTTCAAAATGATTGCCGTTTTAGAGAAGCCACAAGTTTCATGGAAGCTTGTTCTTCCTCATGGGATTCCTGTTCGTCCTTCATGTATGTAATTCTTGATTTTAGTTCTATAGATGTACATGCCTTTATAGTATTGTTTGTGATTTTTTTGATTAAAATATTCCTTAGGTATACACACAACTGGTGGCATGTTGCTGTCTGTTATTTGGAAGGTGATTCTCCTTTAAATAGGGTTCTTGAAGTTTATGATGAAAATATTTGGAAGGCATTGCTGAGAATTGATGCTGAGCCAGTAGAAGTATGCCCAATTTCCAATTGATATATTTCAGTCTTGCATTCCAGTTTACAATACTGAATATGCTCTTATGCATTCAGGTGTATATCAATGCTCTAGGGTTGCTGCTTAGAATCTACCTGCGTGGCCATACCCATGATATTACTGATCGACTGAAAGTGCTAACAACTGCTTTAAAGGATAAGGTCTGTCTGCCTTTTGTTCAAGAATATTAAACTTTGAAGGGAAAAGAGTATGCTTTAATTTGTTGTCCCAAAGATGGCATGACCAGAGTACATTTAATTTAGTTGATGACAGAGTATATGATGTTGCACTGGGAACAATCTCATAAAGAGATGCAAAATTTTACTAAATCAAAGAATGGACAGATAAGAAATGTGAACATTAGAAAGCGTAAGGTTGCACCTATCGAGGGGAAACTTCAAGAGGTGCATTTAAAATGGTATGGAGATGTAATTATGCGACCAATAAATGTCCTAGTTAAGTAATATGAAATCATGACCAAAAAATGCGCATTAATCAAGAAAGAATGTCACCAAAGAAAACTTGATTAACAACGATAAAATAGAATATAATTTATTTAAATATATATGAAGATATAATAGGGGATCGAGTCAAATGATGTAGGAGAATACATATAGCTGATCTCACTTAGTAGGATAAATGTTTGATTGATATTGTTGTTGTTGTATGCTTCATCCACTAGATCAACCTTTTTGAAACATTCAATTCCCATTCTAGTGAATTCTCTGTAGTTTGATTTTTATTTCACTACTCATCCAATTTTGTACTACTTTTTTAGTGTTTTCAGTTGCGATATCACTTGGATAATCAGCATATTTTTCATGCATCTTATTACTTGCAGTTCATATGGCATGTTGAATGGTTGCTAGATATACTGGCATTGTGGGCATTGGCTTGCACAAAAGAGACAAATACAGCAGAGGATTTACTTCGCTCAATTAAATCAAGGTCTGAACTAGTCATTTGATATCATAGGGGAAGAAATGAAAATATTCATTGTTACTTTGACAATGGCTTACTTGCTGTAGATTTTCTAAATTGAGCAGCCAGAAGCAAAAGTCAATGCAAGCTGCAGTACAGGTTTGAAATGCTTATTTGATTTCCATCATGTTGGTATCTATTTGTCAAATCTCTAGGTATTTCCTAGATGCTAGAGGAAAAATATGGCCTCTACTTGATAGATTATATTTAGGCAAAATTCTCAAATCATGCATTTGGTGCATCTAGTTTTGTAAACACCCAACGTGTGAACCTCCCAAAAGTAAACAACCTAAAATAATCTCTCTCATTTCATTAGTTATCTCAACAAATGTTAAGGAGAGTCTAATCAATTAATGACTTATGCAGTCGACCGTACAAGATTGACACTAATTTTTATAAGCTAAAATAATGATTTTCACCTAAATGGACCTACACGTGTTCTCATTCAAAAATGGTGACATGAATGTCTTTGTGGGAGTCCTAGAAGTACAATGGGGCCTTAGATTTACATTTCTACATGCGGAGGTTTATTAAGGTGAAATTACTATTTCATCTCAATGGATCTACTTGTTCAAAATGAAAGTTTGAGTGCATGTATGTTTCCTTGGGACCTCAAAGAGCACCTTAATGATTTCACATTTGCATTTTGACACATGAATATCTAATTAGGTGAAACGGTCATTTTACTTTGGATCTTCACTGCTCAAAATGTAAATATGAAAGTGTGACCGGTTTCCTGGGACCTCCAGAAGCACATTAACATGTGGATGTTTAAAAAAAAACAGTCCAACGCACGATAGTTTGCACTTTCATTTGAATATGATCATCTAACTGCAAGGTTGATTCAGCTTGCAGAAGCTATTTATGAATATGGAAGGAGTAACTTCTTTAAAGTCTTTGATTTGCTTGGTCCAAATTTTGATGCCATCAACTTCAAAGTAAGACACTCTCGATGACATAGCTTCTTTTGTCATCTTCCTTTGTGATTGTTAAAACAATTTTTTTTATTTAAATTATTTCATAGATGATCGGAGCATCTGATGAACAGCTTGATGTCTTCAATGAAGTTTGGTACATAGTCTTGCTGAATAGCGGACAAGTTCCCAAAGGTACCAAGTCTATTTCAAGTTATTCTATATTGTCTATAGGTTCTAAAGCTTGCACTGTTTACAGCTATTGAAGCCCTGAAAAAGCAAGTTAGCAAGAGGCCAGGAGTACCTTTTTTCTGGCGGTTGCTGGTATGTTCTATCAATGAAAGCGTCTCTCCTTTTTCAGAATATGCAATCTTCAATCATATAACTGTTGAAAATTTTGGTTGCCAGTGGATCAGAATTATGGTTTATTGATTCCTAGCAATTAATGATAACGAAACTTGTAGTTAGTTACCATAGGCATATTTCACCTCCACTAAATGTGTGCAAGGAGGCCCCGTGAATTTCCCCCAGGATAATATGAGATTATTTGTTTCTTTTACCACTTTGCATTGCTGAGGAAGATATCCCAGTCCACCTGACTTGGAAAGAATACTGTTGCAATCTGTAATTGAATGCACAATTCCCCTCAAGAAGAGGAAAGGAGGTTGTTATTGTTGGAGGGAGAGGAGAGGTCATTCATTTGATGTGAGTTCTTTTGAGTTTGAAGTGCATTCATCCAATCCATTCTAGTCCTTGTGTATACTAAGTTCGTACCCCTTTGTTTGTCTCTTGTGCTGTACTCGACCAGACTTGATGCTACCGAAGTCGCACTAGTTTGAGAGACTGGTTCACCTTCCTAAGGCTGTGCTAAAATCAGGCATGTGCACCACATCCATTTCGATTACTTGTGCATTTGCACCATTGCACACAATATTGATTCCTCATCCTCTGCGCACTGGAGCATGCTTTGCATATTTGATGTCACTACTAACTTCACATTTTCCACAGATACACTTTTATATATGAACATCTAAATGTCGTATTTCTGAGGCCTCCATGCTATTCTGGAGCTCTCTTGTTCTCCCTTTTCCATATTTTGAAAACTCCTTTAAAAATTCTGTTTATTGTTGAAAAATTCCAACCAACTTGCTCAAAATGCATCCGATGGAAATTCGGTTATTGTGTTTTTCTTTCTCCTGAGAAAAAACCGACACTAATTCTACGATTGCTACTTATTCGATGAAATGCAAATAGAGCATGTATTATCTTTCAGATGAATGAATGATCCTAAGCCTCATAGGTCACCTTAAGACAGTTATTGTTAAGCTTGACCAAAAATAATATGCATTTCATGTGTGTTTTATCCAGGAAAAGGCATATTCTATCGAAGGAATGATCGATGAATCTTTCGCAGCTGAAAAGGTCAAGGCTTTGGAAGTTACCTATTTCAGGTAAGTCGACGACTGTTAGATTGTGACATAAATGATGCCTAAGTATGTTGTAAATCTAAGGGCTAAATGTAAGTGAAATTCCTTCACACAAATAAAAAGATTTCTAGTACTTTGTTCTTGCTAAAAGATATCAAATGAGAAGATTGGTGATGTGCATTTGAGGACAGCCACTTTCCTGTGATAATATTAAGCAGAAATCAAGCAAGCCAAAGAAAATTTTCCAGAAAAAATGGAGAGAAAAAAAATGTATATATCAATATCTTCTTGTCAGAAAGCTCACGTGAATATTCAAATTTTCATATGAGTTCATCCAGTTTCTCAGAGATCTTTGAAAATCAAATTGTTTTTATCTATTTTAATAATTTAATAGATGAGAGATATTTATATTTCATTATCTTTTTATTGACACCTTCGTAGAGATTGATTCGTTATTCACATCATGCAT
Organism: Alpinia galanga; assembly: GCA_037177395.1. Taxonomy (NCBI): domain Eukaryota; kingdom Viridiplantae; phylum Streptophyta; class Magnoliopsida; order Zingiberales; family Zingiberaceae; genus Alpinia; species Alpinia galanga. Next base: position 11,330 of record JBAMHZ010299176.1, on the reverse strand, counting down.
TTAGATAAAAGAGCATGACATGGTATTAATTTATACATGTAAAAGATTTTTAAAATTGTTAAAAAATGGAGAGAAAAAATTAATATTGTTTGTAACTAACTAGAAAGGCAAGGGATTTTAAAAAATAATATTAGATGAAAAAAAAGTTGGACGATGAATAAAAATATTAAATAGAAACATATTAATTGATGCGGTTTATCTTAATCTTTCCTTCTTTTTTTTTTATAATTATATATCGGATTGGATGGAGTAATTAATTATGGCTTCGCTTTCTTTTATTTTTTAAAATTACAAAAATAAAACTACTGCGAGGGAGCTTTTAACAATTACAGCAAAAATTAAATGAAATTAGTACTTTTCTTTTTTAAAATAAAATAAAATTTAAATATATATAAAAATCATTTTTTAAAATAAAAATAACTTTTACCAAACACTTATTAGCAACTTATTAACAAGTGAAACTAATAAATGATCGAACTAACATAGCTCAATTAATTTATCAAACAAGTTTAAAAAATATAAAATTATTTTAATCTTACTTGACTCGCCTATAACCCAATTAAAATATAGTTTGTAGATCACTGAGATAATATTTGAATAAGCAAGAAAATAAATAAATTTAATATATTTGAATAAGCAAGAAAAAAAATTTAAAACTTTACCTTCAAAATCTGAGATAATTTTGCTTGTGAATTTATCGGTTAGTATTTAATAAAGAATTATATAGTAAATTTCATTTTATTTTTTTTTATTATATTTTGATAAAATTAAAAAAAAAAACTTTTAGATAAAGTAAAATAACTTAAAATTATATCATTTCAACTTAACTCTCTTTTCTCATATGGTGATTAATGAGGACAATTTTATTTAATTTCACATGTATATGGTTTAGAAAAACAAAGACTCCTCCTGGGACGGGCGGTTGGTTAACGCAATGTAAATTATCAAAAAAAAAAAAAAGCAAAAGTCGATTTTGAAGTGGGTCTAAACTCCCTATCTGAACACAGATGGCCCACCATTAGACTTATTAACTGTTCAAGAGGTATAATTTCTCCGTAAATTTATCTCCCTTCATTATCACCATAAAATCAACGGTAAGAGAAAGTAGGGGCAAGCGTAATCGTTTTTTGCCAAAAAAAAAAAAAAAAAAAAAAAAAAAAAAAAAAAAAAAAAAGAAAAAAATTATTCAAATATAATTTAATAAAAATTCGTAAGTTTCGAATTTAATATTGTTTTTTCAATAAAATAAAGTTTATTTTCATTAAAAATATTGTGTTTATTATTATTATTTTTTTAGTATCAGGGTGTTCGAACTTCGGCTTAACTAATCCCTGGGGATAGTTAGTCCTGCCTTATGGTCCTTCGAGAAACGCCTTTTTAACAGCTGAGTCAGAAGAGATTAGAATTTTAACAGATCTCCACTAAGTACCTGGGTAAATTAAGGACGCTCTCAGTTTTTTTAGTGGATCAGCTCGGACTCTGCAGTTGTGTCATCCTTGAAAGATTATTCAATGTCGAAATCATATTCTATTCGCCAGATAAACTCCTATATAGAGAACCATTTTTATAATTTTTTTAAAAATTTATCGTTAAATCACATCTGAGCAGCAGAGAATTAAACTATGTTATCATGTAAAGTGTCTCGGCTAAAATATTGTGTTTAGGGTTTAACTTTGGCGAGGCATAATTTTGATTTAATCGAATAGATTTTTTGTATTCTATAAAAGAGTAGTAATTCCTTGCTGCTACAGCACGGCCGCCGCCTTGTCGCCGACGATTGCCGCTGATTTCCAGTGTCCTCCCGCCGCCCGCCTCCCATCTCCGGTACTGCTCCTCCCTTCTCTCTCGATTTTTCTTTTCTTCTTCTCTCTTGATTGCTGCAGCTGCCGCATCCCTCTTCTCCTTTCTCTCCTTCCGGCTCTTTCCTCTTCTGTTTTCGGTATTCAGTCATGTCGCCGCACTGCCGGCTCTTTCCTCTTCTGTTTTCGTTATTCAGTCATGTCGCCGCACCGCAGTGCCTCCGTGTCTCGCGTACCAGTCGGCGGGTAGGCACGGCTCGGGACTAGAAACTTCGCGTTTTAAATTTTTTGTCTTTGCTTAGGTATTGTTACATATGATTTACTATGCTTTTTGCTTCCTTAGTGTTTTTGGAGGAAACAAGCAGGCTTAGCTCGTCTATCCGAATCATTTGGATCACTGGTTCAGTGGTGGATTTGATTCTGTGTCCTTTGCTGCATTATGACTTTTCATCTTGTGCCTACAGTCGCCCGTCCATTCTGCAACACATACCCCTTTCCTTCCAGTGCTGGGAGGAAAACAACCTTACAGTTCTCTTTTCAATCCGGATTGAAGGAATCTTATTCACGGTATCAATCAATTCGATCGACTCGTGTTAGCATGTCTAGCCCTGATCACATATGTGAATCTTCTTTGGATAAGTAAGTAAAAAGTTTGTATTCTTTGGTTTATTTCAATTAATCGGTAAATGTAGATAAATTGTCTTGCTTACTAATGTTATCCTCTTTCATTGATTCTGATTTAGTGTTTGATAAAGCTTTGCTCTTTTTCGATTTTGCAGGCACCACGAGATCACTGTCCATGGGGTGTCAGATACAGTTGTTGGAGTATTGGGTGGTGGCCAACTAGGTCGAATGCTATGCCAAGCAGCAAGCCAAATGGCAATTAAAGTAGTGACTTTGGATCCCCTTGCATCCTGTCCTGCGAGTAGCATAGCTTATGAACATGTAGTGGGGAAATTTGATGATGGTGAGACTGTTTGTGAATTTGCAAAAAGGTTAGTTGCTATTATTTTTCCTATTTGAGGCTTTGTGTGTAATACAATATTTCTTTCTTAATTGAGCAATAAATATTTTAAAATTCTTTTTGGTTGGAAATTAGGTGTGGAGTGTTGACGGTTGAGATTGAACATGTTGATGCCGTTACACTTGAGAAACTTGAATTGCAAGGAATAGACTGCCAACCTAAAGCCTCTACGATAAGGATTATACAAGTAAGTCCTAAAAAATTCTTCATTGCCATATTTCCAAATGCCTTAAAAGTTTCATAAAATGAAAGAAATGAGGTTCTGGTAAATGCTTTTCTAGATGTTGTTCTTCTTTCCTGAAAGTACTTTAAGCATATGTTGGAACCAACTCTTCCTACTTTTCAAACATCCTACCCATCTAATGACATCTGGTGTTTACGAAAAAATTAGAGTAGTTTTTATTGGGTCAGCCTTCATATATATTGTCCTAGTAAGAGGGACAGAGAAATACTGTGTCTGAACAACACATTGATCATGTTTTATTATGGTCTCTTATTTGAATGGTTCTTTTGCCTCAAGAAGTATCAAAAACTCTAGTCAGTATAAGTCTTGTTTAAATCAGATTTAAGATGTGATATTTTCATTTACCACTAGGTTAAAAGGAGTAAGTTTTTAATTGCTGAACTTTTCATAGTATTGATCTTAATTAAGTTGTATAATATTCCTAAAGTGGGTTTTGAGATTTTCATATACTAAACCCAAGTATTATGATTTTATGTAGTTTAGCAGTTTGTGATTCAGCTGTAGAGTACATTTTTCTAGTAGGTGAAATTATATAATCAAAGTGCTGAGCCTGTTAAGATGTGCATTATTTTTAGTCTCGGGTGGCAGGCACTATTTTCAAGTTCTGTTGCTGTTTAATTTGATATTTTGGTTTATTTTATAGGTTAGTTTCTATATATCATCACAATTATTTTGTTCAATCTTCCATGCGTATGACTTTCAATCTCTTGAAAATCTACTCTTCTAAGTCATTGCTAGAATCTTAATGCAGCTGTGGGAAATTTTGCTGCTTTCTGGTCATTCAGAATTCTCAACGACATTGATTTGTTAACTTCTTTATTACATTATCTCAGGACAAATATCTTCAAAAGGTTCATTTTTCTCAGTATGGTATACCACTTCCTGACTTTTTGGAGGTTGACTTACTCTTCTGTTGTTTTCTGGATAAATTTGAAGCCAATTTTTTTAATCAATAAAACTATTCTATGCAGATACATAACCTTGCTGATGTCGAGAAAGCTGGAGAGTTATTTGGATATCCTTTAATGATTAAGAGCAAGAGGTTGGCCTACGATGGGCGTGGAAATGCTGTTGCTTACAGCAAAGACAAAGTTCCTTCCCTTGTGAATGGCAAGAAGGATTTCTGAATTCAATGCAACTATTTGATGGATTGAATTCTTATTAAATCTTGATGCCTAATAATTAATTCATGCTTTCTCACAGCATTGGGAGGATTTGAGCATGGCTTATATGTTGAAAGATGGACCCCATTTGTGAAGGTTAAACTTTACCACTTTGAAGCTATTTATTATTATTTAATTAAATGTGTCTTCTGAATTTATATTGAAAATATTTTTACTTATATATATTTTTTTATGTTTTATTCTCCTTTTGTTAAAGATTTATTAGGAAACTACGGACTGCTTCTCCATAATCTTAAGCTGGTAGGAAAGAATCTTTTCTATTATTTTTTGGCTAAAAGATTTAATTGAGTAACTACCGACTACTTCTCCATAATCTTTTGCTGCTAGGAAAGAACCCCTTCAACACTCTTTGTTTGGTTGAAGATTTGATTGAATAACTAGGAGCCACTTAACCATAAGCTTAGGTTGTTAAGAAAGACTGAACTTGTGGATTTAGAGCTAATATGCCCTCTTAAATAAGTTGGACCAATTCTGAACTGGTTGACCAATAGCACAAATTGCAAGACATGGACACATATGAGTTTGTACAAACTGGTGCAAGATGGATGTTGAGAAAACATAATAAAGAAAAATGATAGTAGGGTGAGCTATAATTTGAACTTATGACTATGCCTTGATTACATGTTACAATTTGATTGCAACTACTTATCTTAAATGCTTAAGACAGTAGGGACATAGGGGCCACCTCTTCGACTTGTGTATAGAACTTGTGAATTTGCTTCTAATATCATTTGTTTCTAGAGAAAATCAACATATTTTGATGTCTCTTGTGGTTGTTCATGTCTTTATAGATGCTTGTCTGACATCTGTGAATTTATCTTATATTGTAACCTATTTTCCTTTTAAAATTTTGCCAGGATTTCTTTATTCAGGAGTTGTGAGCATTTAGATTTCCGTTAGGTTAAAAATAGTTGTTGTTATTAGCTTGACTTGTAACTAATCTGAATACGTTATTTGATCCAGGAACTTTCTGTCATTGTAGCCAGGGCTAGAGATCACTCAATTCGATGTTATCCTGTGGTCAAGACTATTCACAGGGACAACATCTGTCACATTGTTGAAGCTCCTGCCAATGTGCCTGAGAAGATAAAGAAACTTGCAGTTGAAATTGCTCAAAAAACTATTGGATCACTAGAAGGGGGAGGTGTGTTTGCGGTAGAACTATTTTTAACAAAAGACGAACAGGTTTTACTAAATGAAGTAGCTCCTAGACCGCATAATAGTGGACATCACACAATTGAGTCATGCTATACTTCACAGTATGAACAACATCTGTGGGCAATTCTTGGTCTTCCTCTTGGTGATCCATCAATGAAAACCCCGGCGGCAATAATGTACAACATCCTAGGTGAAGATGAGGATTTTACTTAGCTCACCAGCTGATTGCAAAGGCACTAAACTTACCTGGCGTTAGCGTCCACTGGTATGACAAACCAGGTATAAATTCTTGTGTTGAGCACAACCTTCTATTTCTAGTCACTGTTTCATGTGTAAATTGTATAAATTCTACTGTCAGAAATCCGAAAGCAACGAAAGATGGGTCATATCACAATCGTGGGCCCTTCCAAGAGCAGTGTGAAAGCACGACTTGATTTCCTTCTTGAAAGAGAAACACCAGGAAGTCATGATTTTGGTCAGTAGGTTTCTTTCCTTTAATTTGATGAGAAGATCCTTCTCTTGATGTGTTTTTAGTTTCTTTGTATTTTTTTATTTGAAATTTTTAAATGTTATTTGATGGTTAACTACCAAAACATACATAAGTTACACATCTTCTCTTCCAACTAAAGAAATTGTAATTTTGCTCTGGTTTTGATCATTTACACGTGCTATTTTCATTCTTTTTTATCTGATTTTTTCCTTCTGTTTTGCTTATTAAAACCTCAGGTAGCATCCATATATGATAAGTTTGTTCTATATCCATCTTCAAGTTTTCAAATCTTGATACAATAGTATTTTTTTTAAATTAGATCATTTTTGCAGAAATTGTTTCTAATTTTATTCTGTGCTGATGAACTACTTATCACAAGCACTATTTTGTTGTCGCCCAAGATTGCTCAATTATTAGAATAAGAACTTGTATTTGTATATGCCAAGTAGTGTTTGTTGGTGGAGATAAGAAATAAAACACCATATATATATATATATATATATATTCTAACATGTTTAATCATCGAATTTGTCAACAACTTTTGATATTAGTTATGTTTGTTGGGTACAGTTATGCCACATGTTGGGATAATCATGGGTTCTGATTCTGATCTTCCTACAATGAAGGAGGCTGCTGTGGTCTTGAAAAGTTTTGATGTGCCATACAAGGTAACAATTGTTTCCACTCATCGCACGCCTGAGAGGATGTTTACTTATGCCTCATCTGCAAAAGAAATAGGCATCCAGATAATAATAGCTAGCGCTGGTGGTGCAGCGCATGGTTGCTTCACTGACCTCATTACCGGTCATTGGAGTCCCAATAAAAACATCATCACTGGATGGAATTGATTTCTTGTTGTCCATTGTCCATATGCCAAAGGAATTCCAGTTGCAACTATTGCTATTGGAAATGCAGCAAATGCAGCATTGCTAGCAGTCAGGATTCTCGCTGCCAGTGATTCTGATTTGTCAGACAGGTTTGCTATTTTGATTTCGATAGGATTCATACATTTGTGATTTTTTTCTCCCCCGTTCTCAATTCTCATTCCATGAAATTCACGAGTTCTCTAGGGTCACCAAATATCAAAATGAGTTGAGGGACACTGTTTTAGCAAAAGCAACAAAACTCGAAGCAGAAGGTTGGGAGATATACCTAAATGAATGATCTTTGTCCTCTTTCGAAAGGTTAGTTCGGCTAATCATTTATTTTCTGCTTAATGTTATGAGCTTCTTTGTGATTGTATATGGCTCATTTTTTGTGGTATCAGATGTTTCCAATTGAAAATGGTGGAACCAACTTTGGATCCACGGCGATCATTATTAGTTTGTAACCTTAAACATAAGTTATCCTATTGAAGCCAATTGTTGGTACATTTTTGTCCATTAATTTTTTAAAATGCATCGGGCGTATCCTACTCAACCCGTTCGCTAGGTCTGATCCGTCTCAGCACAACCCGTGTCGTATCGTGTCATAGACAAGTCTGAGCCATGGTGCATTGGACCCTATTTAACATATTTGCCATATGTGAGTAATCCATGGACTTAGTGTAAGTTATCTATGTTGTTTAATCTGGCTCCAGAATTTAAATTTATTTAATGCCGAATAAATGCATTGTATGAACAATAACTTGTTCAAATTTTATTCTTTTTTGCTTTTTGATTGCCTTTTTTTTTTCTCTTTTCTTGTTCTTGTGTCAGTGTTTGTTATTTTGTGTAAATAAATGACTTGAATAAGGGACCAGCAGTTTTTAACAGGCTAAAGAAGCATTCATTTGATATGTGTTTATTTATGTATTTCACCTACATATATTATATTTCTTTGTGTTTAATAAAATTATAAGATGTATTTATTCGACCTTAAACAATTAGAATATCAGTATGTTTCTGTGGAGTAATTAACATCCATTCATTTATTAACACTGTAAAAAATCATCTCATCTCTTATAAAAAAAAATTCTTGTATAAATATTTCGTGACAAATACCCAATCTATATATCAATTTTAATTATAAATTTTTCTATTTTAATCGTGTAAAAAAAAATCAAATAACTATTTAAAAAACAAACATGCGGACTAGCGTGTTACTCTCAACTTTAATTTTAAATGTCCCATTTTAATTTTTCTTCCTCGATCAAGTAATACATGATAAATGCAAAAAAAAAAAAATAGTAAAAGAAATTGACAAAGGTTTCCTTCTTCCAATTCAAATTATTAAATAAAAAAATATGAAACTGCCACATTAATAGTTTTTTACCGTTGTCTCTACATGTAAAGGAGGGTAAATCAGAATGTCAAATCAGTACAGAAATATGGAGTTATCGGTAGCCTAGTGTGAACTTCAAAAATCAACCTTTAAATAAAGATCCTATGGTAGTTGACTAACTAAGATTTTCTCGCCATAACCATTTCTTCTTTTATTTTTTAGGAGATATGGTCGAACTAACTCGATCGATAATGCCATGATTGTTCGATTGATTCATCTTACTTTGAATGATAGAGCCAACCATCGTATATTTGATTTTGATCGAAAATCAACGATGCCAAACTACCAAGACACGACCAAGCCAACCATAAGAGATCGAAAGGCAACAACATCAACCTTTAAATTAGTTTGATAGTATACCATATAATCAATGAATTGGAAAAGATCAAACAAAGGAACATTAGAGAGGTACAATGCCGGTCCATTCAAGCTGCTCCGGGGATATTACCACGGCATTTGACTATTAGCTTTTAACTAGTGCGCCATGATTGACTTTTCTTTCTTCTTCTTCCTTTTCTGCCAAGCAGAAGTGGCACGGTCAACTCGAGCACGAAGCCTTCCAGAAAGGTGTGCTTACTCTGACTTTGACAAACTCGAGCTTTCGCCAATTTGGTCCAATTCGTGAATTTGAGGTTTCCAGTCAACAGCAGCAGATGACCGCCAATGGCTTCGCATCTCTTTCCGATTCATTGCGACGGGAGAGAATAAAGAATCACATCTGAAGAAATTTCAGATTCCAACTTTGAACAGTGTGTATATACATGAATCATATTTTTACAGCATTGTGAGCTTGACTGAACTGGCCGTGAAGAAAAAGCAAAGTTTGCACCTTTCAGTGTGCAACGAGATTTGAACAAAAAATGGTTTCTGATTAGGAAATGGAAAATCTTACGATTATCCCTTTTCTCCTAGGCCGGCACGGATAAGCTGAAGAGGGCATTTGAAATGGTTGGCTGTGCAAGTGAATCTTAACTCTGTTAGATTGAGTTTTTCCCTTTTTGGTGGGTCAATGTAGTTGAAGTGCTTCCTTAGGCCTGCCCAGGAGATTGAGCACAGTCCCTGCAATGTGCCTGGAAGTAAGCCCGGCCGACTCGAATTGGTCTTGAGGCGATCCATGGTCGATGTAGCGGTCAGGCAGAACCATTGACCTCAGCTGCATACAGCACAATCAGAAATGAGATCGACTATTGAATGGTGTTTAGCAGCTGTGTCGAATTTGTAGAAAGGAATGTACCTTGATGCGTCCATCCAGGAAGCCCTTCAGGCTCAAGAATTGCATGACATGTGACCCGAAACCTCCGATGGAGCCCTCCTCGACGGTGATTAGGATCTCATGCTCGTTTGCTAGCCTTCTTACTAGATCTACGTCTAGAGGTTTACAGAACCGGGCATCAGCTACTGTCGCAAATATATCGTATGCTCGGAGTGAGTCTGCAGCCTTCAAGCAAGTCTGTACTATGGAACCATATCCAAGGATGGCAACTCCATTGCCTTCCATCAGAACCCTACCCTTTCCAATCTGTTGAAACAAACCAAAATGTTTTAGCTTTCCTCATGAACATCATAATGCATTTTTAAGACATGAAAAAGTATAGAGAAGGAAAGCACACCTCAAGAGGGGTTCCTTTGTAGCCTGGTGGCAGGGACACACCAACTCCAGTGCCCCTAGGGAACCTGAAACAGCTAGGTCGATCGTCAATTGCCACTGCTGTGGCTACCATATGCATTAGCTCAGCTTCATCGGAAGGGGCCATCACGACCATATTGGGTAAGCATGCCATGTATGTAATGTCAAAAGCTCCACAATGAGTAGGTCCGTCACCTCCAACTAGGCCAGCCCGATCCAGTGCAAACCGGACAGGAAGCTTCTGCAAGTCCACATCATGAACCACCTAAACAGATCATAGTTAACTATCCTTCAGAATTTGATAGCAATTTTTCATGGTATGAACTGAAAAGTACTTCTTTTTCACTGTGCCATTACCTGATCATATCCCCGTTGCAGAAACGAGGAATATATGGCACAGAAAGGCTTCAGTCCCTCGGCGGCCATACCAGCTGCAAAGGTGACCGCATGCTGCTCGGCAATTCCCACATCAAAGCATTTTTCGGGGAACTTCTCTTGGAAATAATTAAGGCCAGTACCACTTCCCATGGCCGCATGCACAGCCACAATCTTGTCATCTGCCTCAGCCTCTTTGATGAGCGACTGTGCAAAGCACTGTGTGTATGAAAGGGTGGGGGGCTTTGTCTCGAATTGCTTCCCAGTTTTTGGGTTCGATTTCACGACACCTACAGCATGGAATACATATATCAGACCACCACATACAAGGATCAGCAAAGATCAGGACTATGAGAAATCAGTGAATGATGCTCACCATGGTTCTTATCGGCAACAGCCTCGGCAAGGGGATACCCCTTTCCTTTCTCTGTCACAATATGGATAAGAACAGGACCAGGTGCTGGCACAGATTTCACCTTCTCAAAGATAGTGACCAAATTTTCGACGTTGTGACCATCAACTGGTCCTATATAATACAAACCAAGCTCCTCAAATAATGTAGAGCCAGAGGCACTTATCATTCCCCGAGTATATTCATCCACCTTTGAAGCAATCTCATGCGTTGGCCCACCAATTTGCTTTGTGAGACACTGAACAAACAAGTCAATTTTATTAGAAATAGTCTATACGCATTACAATATGGACAAAATACATAAGATCAAATTATATATGGAGATGACATAAACGTTTGAGAAATTCTTATATAAACATCTTTGATAAAACATATGGCTTATCACTGACAGTTTTAATTTACATATATGTAATCATAATATGAATTGAGAAAGTGAAAAATACAAGAAGATACCGAGGCTTGTTTTCTTACATTGAATAGTTGCAAAAGAAAAGTAGGACAAACAAAAGAAGAGTAATCTGTCCAATAAAAAACTTCTAAATCTTTGAATTTCAATTTTCAACTAACAATTGCATGTTTAAGAAGTACTGCAATAGTTTTTACAGTTCATCTAGATCAATTTAGCTACAGATGTTACCAGAAATAACAACAATAGGATATATTTGCCAAGGATAGACACACTACCTTAGCAGCTTCACGGAGCATTCGTAACTTTGGGCTGGATTGAAGTGTGGTAAGGGCTTTGCTGAGTGCCC
>JBAMHZ010299066.1:0-13128 GCA_037177395.1 Alpinia galanga | reverse complement strand
AAACACATTAATTATAGGCCTAAGGACAACACTAGGGTAGTTAACCCTAAGCAAACTAGGCATATGCCTAGAAGTAGGAAGAATGTCCAAAATCATAATGGACATAAAATGGAGATGATCCTCATGAGGATGGAAAGCATGATTATAGGGTCAAATGGGCAAAATAATGTTAGTGCTTATAAGATTCGCATATCTCCATAATGGTATGATATTATTCACTTTAAGCCTAAGCATTCGTGATTTTATTTTTGAGATTTATCCAAAAGGCATCATGTCAATGGAGATATCTTTTAATCTTATAAGTACATAATATTTTTCATATCTTACTAATATTCCCACCAATCCCCCCTAAAATGAATGATCACATTGAGCTTTTCCTCAAGTTTATACTTCCTCTGCTTGATATTCGATCCTCAACTCATCAGATCTTTCTGCTAACTGTTTGGTCCTTCTAACCCAACTAGACTTTCTGTCAACTATCTGGTCCCTTAACCTAGCTGAACTTCCTGTGAGTTGTTTAATCCTCCTGATCCAACTGAACTTCCTACATAGTGTCTAGTTCTCTTGATCCAAACATGAAAGTTTCACTACCTTCATTCAAGGTGCTTGACATGAACCAACTGAACTTCTTGCATAGTGTCTAATTCTCTTTTCATCTTATAAACACATTATATTTTCTATGTATTACCAATATGAGATTTTAATTGTATTACTAATACTCCCAACATAATTATCCAAATATATTAATATTAGAACGTTGAAAAATTTACCCTTTTATTTTTCATACTATCTTATGCTTAGAACAAAAGGAAGAAAAAAAATGTATTGAATGATTTTTCTTTTTCATTGATTTTATTATTACAGTTTTCTTAATTCACGTTTAAACTGCATGATGTATAAAAATAAAGCTATAATTAAGATTTAGGCGGCCAAAGAAATAAATTTATTAATAAAATGAAGATTTTATATACGAAGACTCTAATTTTATAAAATTAAAAATTTTAAGAAGTCCTAGTTTATAAAATCAAAATTCAGTTTACTAAATCTTTTTTTTTTTTTGCAATAATTTTCATGAAGATTTTATGAAATTTTAAATTAGATTTTATAAAAGCATATGATGCGTAAAGTATATAATCTGCTTTCATAAAATTCTAATTCTTCTCAAAAGAAAATTTCTATACCGATCTAAATTTATAAAACAATGAAGATTACAATTTCTGAAAAATATAAATCATACAATAAATCAAAAGAGGACTTTCTTTTGATTAGGGAAAAAAATCAAAATCAGAAACATTTTTTTTCTCCAAAGAAACAAAGATTAATTCAGGCTGCTGAAACCGATTAATTCCAAATATTAGTGTTCTATTTAATATTACTGTCTCATAAATTGTCTTAAATATACCAAAAACATTTCCGTCTGCCTTGATCGGGACTCCAACGAGAGAAATGGAGGCCGCCATCGCTGAGCGAGGAGACGTGCAAATTTCGCACAGTTTTTGAACTCGGTAGGCATGTTAAAGCGTCGTCAACGAGCCTCCAAGCCTTCGATTTGTGCTTCTGCTACGAAAGGTGGCATTTTGAAACAACGGTCGGCGGAAGGAATCCGAGAAATTGTAAATTTCACAGATTATTCAGGAATCAGATTAAAACGAAGATTGAAAACCGGAATTGAATTGAAATGAGCCTGCGAAGATTTAGAAATGGGGAAAGATCCAACCTTTTTGAGTACGGAAGATGTGGGAAGAGAAGAGAGACTATGATTTGTGTGTTTGGCGAACTACTGATTAAACACCTTCATGGAAGAAGAAGAAGAAGAAGCTACCAGTGAAACTGCCACGGACTGAGGTCGACCTCCTACGAATCAGTTAAGCACCTTCAACATCGCTCATCTGTGATTAGTATGTCCTCAATCCTCTGTGTATGCAGAGAGTCAGCAATCAAGAGATTCAGAAACAATGCCAATCGTAGATTTCTTATCATATCCAAGTGAATGCGATGCAATCATATTGCTCTTGCAAACAAGAAGACAAATTAGAAATCAGATACGAAAACCAGATTCAAAACGCAAATCATAAAAACAAAAAAAAAGGAAACCAGAGAGAAGGCTCAGCAAGAACGTAGTGATTAGTATTGCACAAATCATGCGCAGAGAGCGTCTTCACAAGCGTGAATTTCTTCATCACGGCCTCCTCCTACACTGGGAAAACTGATCTGTGAGCAAAACATTGCATCCAAAATTAGAGAAAGGATGAGGAGTGCCATCGCCGCTCCGCTTGGGAGCCGAAGACGCTCGCCTCCCGACCTTTAAGTTTAACCTAGCCCTAATATCTTGCTCGAACCCTAGCTCATCAGTCTTGCCTCTTGGGCTTTTAATGGGCTCAAATTCAGAATCAGGCCTTTGAAGGTATTTTTTTTCTATTATTATTTTTTATAAATAAAATTAGCCTGCTGACGTCATCCTCTCGCATAGGAAAACGTTCTCACGCTAAATAATTCCATAATAAAAATATGAAATTGACCAAACCAAAAAGACAAAAATGCCCATGCCTATAATGAGTTTCCATGCTTTCATGTTGCCCCTCACACGTGTTCCTCGCTAGAGTTCGCCACGCGCCCTGCGAAGCTGAGGGACTCAATTGCCGGCCGACGCGTGGGTCGAACGCCGCACCGTCTGGCGCTCCACACGAATCGGCTCCCCTCCCCACGTGACCGCTGACCCCCCAATCACGTGCTAATCCTATCGACTCCAGTTTCTTAAACCCGAACTTACGTTCGCTAACGCGATCATAAAGCAAACGCGAATCAGAGCCGTCGAGCTATCACAGCCTGCCACTGGATGGACGCCGCGTGTAGAGGAGCGATTCGCGCCACGTCGGATATCGACGGGAAAAAAAATTGAAAAGATAACGGGAAACCGACAACGACCTCTGGTCACTGACCACGTGGCGGTCGGATGGTCCGTGGCCGAGCTGTAACCGTCGTGCTTAAGCGTGGGCGTGGGAGCTTTCGAAGACCAATTACCCAAAATGACCCTCGTTAAAAAAATATTTTGATATTTCCAATTTAAAATATATTTTTTCGATAATTCGCACTGACGCGGCGTTTGGTCCGTTATTTTGTGGGAGGCGCGAAGAGAGAGCCGTGAGTTAACGGGGTTGACGGAGACGGATGGATGGCGCTACGGGCCAGTGGCGAGGCTAGGACGGTAAATTAACGACGAGGAGTGGGGGTAGTTTGGGGTTTCTTCGGGAGGGGACTCTTCACGGGAGGTGAAGAAGGCTCGCGCGCATAAATAATTAACTTTAACTTCTCCTTTCGCTTTATTTACAACGCCAGTTTCGCCTTTGCGTTTGCGACGACCAACTGCAAATTAATCCTCTGTGTGTGTGTAAACCCTAATTTCGAGGACGGAATGGAGGCGCCGGAGTACTTACCCACCGGTTTCTGCCGCGCCGGGAACCCGCATTGCGTGCCGGAAAAGGAAGCCGGAGGAGGAGGAGGAGGAGGAGGGGACCAGTTCGCTGTCGAGGACCTGCTAGATTTTTCCAAGGAGGAGGAGGAGGAAGGGGGGGAGGAGGAGGAGGAGGAGTTTGGGTGGGTCGTAGCAGGAAGCGACGAAGGCGGATCCGATGGTGCTGTGGGTAACTCCACCGATTCCTCCACCGTCACGGCGGTGGACAGCTGTAGCAACTCGCTGTCGGGCTTCGAGCAGCATTACCCCAACGGCCTAGCCTTCGGGAGCATCCCTGACGCCAGCCTCTCCGACGACCTCTGTGAACCGGTAATTCCATTTCTGTTATAATTATTTATTAGTTTCGTCGTTTTACTGGGGGCTGTTGATCGTCTAACTTTTGAAATTTGAAAACTCTCTCTTCGGTAGGAAATTAATTAAACCGTCGATGTGAGAAGAGAGATCTCTTTTCAGCTTCTTGTAATGGAATTATTTCAAAATGTGCAGATGAATCAAATCCGTCACTGAGCTGGAAATTTCTGTTTCAAATTTCCAATTAATTTCAGTTCAGCTTTTGTTATTCCTTTTGTTCTAAGTAAAACTGAAACAATTGTGATTTGTGAAGGAACGTCCGCGCTTGGAGAGGTAATTCTGTTCTAGAAATGGAAAGTTGGAAGGAAGAGGCTTTTGTCCGATCACTAGACGGTTTTTCACTTTCATTTCATTTGGTTTCCTTTTTTGGTTGCAGCAGTACGATGAGTTGGCGGAGCTGGAAATGGCGGTGTCCAATTTTGAGGATTCCTTCTCCAGCGAAGACCTGCACAAGCTTCACCTCATAAATGGTGTCAACTCTGCCTCTTCCTCGTCCTCCTCCTCGGCCACCGTCACAGCCGCCGGCAGGCTTGCAGAGGACTCCGTCGGGGGCGGCGAGAAGCAGGTTACCACCTTCCGGCCGGAGGCGCCCGTCCCTGGCAAGGCGCGGAGCAAGCGCTCCCGCGTTGCCCCTTGTAATTGGTCCTCCCGGCTACTGGCCGTATCCCAGTCGGCGTTCGTCTCGCCTTCCCCTGACTCGGAGCTCATCGCGCACCCCGGTTCCGGCGCCCCGCCCCAGAAGGTCGCGAAGAGGAAGGATCCGGCCGGTCTCGCCTCCGCGGACGGGCGCCGCTGCGTCCACTGCCAGACCGACAAGACGCCGCAGTGGCGGACGGGGCCTATGGGCCCCAAGACGCTCTGCAACGCCTGCGGCGTCCGCTTCAAGTCCGGCCGCCTAGTCCCGGAGTACCGCCCCGCCTCAAGCCCCACCTTCGTCGTCTCTCAGCACTCCAACTCCCACCGCAAGGTCCTCGAGCTCCGTCGCCAGAAGGAACTCGACCAACTCGCCGCCCCGCCCGCCGGCCCCGCCGCTCTCTTCGACACCCTCCCGGCCATTCCTCCCGCCGCCTTCTTGATCCACGGCCCCGACATCCGACACCTCCTCTAAAGACGCCGCTCGTCTCCGGCGACTTACCTCCCCCCGTAGGCATTAATTCGAAGAAATTCTCGGACTCCACGACATGCTCCTTTTTTCAAGCATCTCATCTCTTTGTCCTGATTTTTCTCTCTGTTCTTCAAAATTAACTCTAGGCGAGTTTGATCCTTAACATAAAAAAAAAAAAGAAATAATTCACTTCTTAAATCACAATCAATAATTTCCCTTTCTTATATTTTTCATATATTTCAATTTAGCGCATAAAAGATAATCAATAAAACAAAATTGGCAGCATGTACGAGAGCGTAGCGAAGGATACGAGACCCTGCACTGGGGTAGTGATCCCAGGCACCTGCTGCCGCATAGAAAGTGTGGGTGTGCGTGTTTGTGTATGCGGACAGCGATTCGATCATTGGAAGGGTGAGCAATTGAAGGGCGCGCACATGGTAACGCGTAGACGGAGTGGAGGTCACGTCTGGAGGCACGTGCGCGCGCAGCATGTGCTTCGGCTGCGGGGGCAGGTTGCATTTTAAAAAACAATTTTAAATATTTATTTAATTGTGGCTTTTATATTAAAAATCTAAATAATGACTTAAACATATTCTGATCAGTAAATTTGTCGAATAAAAGAAACAATTATAAAAATATATATTTATAATGGGTTTCTAATAAATAATATCAGAACAATAATCTCACAATTACAATGGTTTATTATTAAGAACTCTATATATTTTTTTAATATTCTTAAGAATACTCTTCTCTATGTCAATTGTGCAAAAAGTAATTCGCTTGTCTTTAGTGCAATCGTCAACTGATCCGATAGCCAACACGAATGAAGTAAATCACGAAGAACACTTTGTACCCAATCAAGGATTAACGCAGCATGAGGACAAGCACCTCGAAAAGACTTATAGCTCTCGAAGATTGACCCTTACTTTATTATGCAACTCTGCTGCTGCGCTAGCCAAAAGACCCTCTCTGTATTAAACTATAGCAATGAAGTAAAAAATCCACCAAAGTCATTATACTAATTTAAACCCTTAGATAAATTCTACATATCTAACTCGATAAAATCCTACTAACAAAGTCATTATACTAGTTTAAACACTTAGATTATGGTATATTGACAGAAAATTCTAAGATTAAACCAAGCAAGTATTAGTAACCTGGAGAATTCTTTACGACGATTTATCACTAATATTTGATATGCTAGCAGATAAGCAGAGTAAAAACGTACAAGACTACAAATATAAGAGCAAGTCTAGTATTACTCATCCTAAAGTGTTTGGTTTAAGGAAGTGTTCTTACAACGACAATATTCTACAATGGATTGCCTGCCGATGAAGATTTCACAGCGATAAAACTCGACGACAATCTATCTACGGCGATCTCCGACAAAACAAGTGCCGAGCCTAATTTATCTTAATGAGACGCGATGCCCATAGTGTAGATAAACAATAGAGTGAACATACAAGGCAGGCTCTTTTTCAGCCACGAAGAATCGCTACCCTCCGAACTAGATGTTAGAGCCGCTGATGTAGTAGAATTCCCAGTGCCCATCTTACTGTGAGACAACACAGAACATGGAAAGAGTATTACTTGAAAAAGTTGGTAAAAATCTCATGAATTTGACTGAGAAATTATCGTACCTCGAGGTTGAATAAACACATGCATCGTAACCTGCAACCGAATTACAACCTTAGTGAACAAAAAGAAAAAATTAAGACTACAAAATTTGTTGGTTCACTTTGTTCAGAAAGCTCAGTAGAATAGATGGATTATATCCATGTTTTTGTTCTGGGATGTACTTCAACTGAACAGGAAATGAGTGATGGATTTTCTTTGGCAAATGCTTGTAATCCACACATAATCCTGTTCTTTTACTTGATAATATGCAATATACCCAGTTGGTAGTGATTCTCCCAAAATTTCAATTGTTTGTCTCCAGATTTGATTCCAGTGATTCCCTCGAGCAGATTCCTTGTAGGGTTCTCTTGTCTAGAATTTTCATGTGCATGTGTTAATCTCTTTTCCCCTCCCTTTTGCTGCACTTATCTTTTCTGTCGGTTTTTATTTCTCATATGATTGAGATGAAGGCACTGATGGATTCCTGAAATCAATTAGTCTACTGTTGGTTTTGAAATTCGATAATGGACAATAGGTCTGAAGAAACTTTAATGACTTTTCCATGTTCATATAAGCTAGGTGAGGGCATGGACAGATTCTTGAACTCCTCTAGTGTTTTTGACCACTCAAAGCCTATAAATGAAGGTGATTTGGGCACACAGTTTGAGTGGAAGCTTCAGATGCTCAAGGTAAAAAGGGAGGTAGATTTGGAGTTGTGGAGTGGCGATGCGGCCTCCAGCCTCCGGAGAAGAATAAGGCTGAGATATTGAAGGAGAAATCTCAACAGGGTAATGAAGGGTTGTAGGTCCATGGAACAAACTACAAATAGTTAGAGAAAAGCTTCCAGCTGCCTAGGAATGATAATGAGATCATGGGTTAGAGGGATGACAAGGCAGTACAAGAGAGGGTTGTTTTAATGATAACAAGTTATCGATAGTAATAACTGATAAGCTCTTATTACACATGACTATTATAAGTCATATAATATCCATATTAATTAATACTTACAAAGAATTAAACTAAAACTAATTAAAGATAATTAATACTAACATGTTAACATTTATCTAGCATTAGTATTTATGTTATGTTAATGCTAATTATGTTTAATTATTTTGCTTCATTAACTCAATTTCCATGTTAACATTTTAAATTAAAATATTGTATTCCCTTGCTAAAGATATCTATTGGATTGGTACATATAAAACTAATATCTTAAAAGTAGATCAACTAGACCAATAGCATTATCAAGTCTAATATTCTTAGTGTTCATCCTAAAAGTAGAGCATAAATAATTTCTATGGGGAGCTTGTCACACAAATTAGAACTCTCATAGGCAAAACACATGCTAAACAGGACAATAATGAATCCCAAAACATAATACTTTCATGTAAACCTTGAACAGAGAAGACAGACAATAATCCTTTCAACCCCAGATCAATATACTCATAAAGAGAGAATACAAAGAGAAAGACGACAGGCATACATAGAGTGGAGGTTGAAGAAAAAAAAACTAGAGTACAGAAACACGAAGAGCAACTTAAGGAAGATGAAGGACTAGGGACTCCCACTTACAATGTAACTTGAATAAAGCAAGTAAAAAGAAGGTAACCTTGCTGAAAACAAAGAGATTAAGTTCGCGAGCATCAAGAGCCTTCCGCACAAAGGAATTTCAGAGAGATAGAGGACAATGCAACAAATTAAAGAAGATATCAGTTGTTCAACAAAGGCAATGGATAAATGAGACCGCGGACGAGTAGAAGCCCTGGGCTTGAACATGAATAAAAGGGACGGATGGCTTTTAGCAAAGGTAGGACTGGATCTCCTAGGAAAGTGAGCTAAGTTGCAGTGAGGTTATGAAGAAAAGGATCCACCAATGACGCTGGATGAAGCTTGCTGCTCACTGTTAAAAGCGGTCCTGAAATCTTCTCCACAGCTGGTGAGATATTTGATTACAGTACTCTATGATTTCCATAACTTCATTACCACGTTTGTATATTTTCCTATGTTAGTTTCCAAACTTGAATAGATAGAGCTTTCATTTGCCAAGATATATAGCAAAATTTATTCCCCCACCATCTTACACTCACTGCAAGAAACAAGTTGAAAAGATGATTTGGCAGACAACAACATAGATCCGAATTCTCCAAAGTTCAAACCACATAAAAGGGACAGTGAAGGTTATCAATGTGAGATAGAGACTGAGCACTGGTAATGAAAACCAGTATCAATAAAGAAGAATGGTGAGATAATTGGCTCCACAAATTCTCCCTTACCCTCGACAAGCTGAATTGGTGCGTAAGGCCAGGATGTGAGCTGGAGATGCCAGTTTTATTGGAAGCGATGGAGATGGATCGTGAAGGTTCATGAGGGTTTCCTATGACTTGCTTCTTGAGTAAGGGCATAGCGCACAGAAGGCAAAAATAACTGAAGTTAGTGTGGAGGGTGATAACATGTCACACATGAAGAGCATCACAACAAGATAGTAGGTTGGAGGCAATGACAACAGTGCTCTTATAGGGCAGTAGTGATTTACTTAAATACGGGTGGCACCAGATACGCAAGTAGATACCCTAGATGTACCTCTAAAAGTGCACTGAGCAGGGCACATGGATGAGATGAGAACAATTGTTGTGAGAAGAGGGAAGGGGAAAAGACCCATTGCTATAAGCATGTGTGAGGTGTAGAAATTGACAAGAAGACCAAGGATAAGGTGACCTTCAGGGAATATTTTTCAAAACCCTAACCATAAAAGGAGTGTTTGGTTCTGTGTAGATGGTGTAGGAATAAAATATTGTATTGTCTTGTTAAAATACCTATACATGGGTATATATAACACAAATGATCAACACTTAAAGTTATGCTGATATTAATTAGAATTTAAATTAATATTTATGTTATGCAAAATATGTATCAGTTATATTAATGGTAATCATACGCCGTCGTTATATTAGTTTGTCAATATTAATAAAAAGTTACATTCTCCTAAAGTTATCATTTTATATTAGTTATACAGATTAATAGTAAAATATTAATGTCAATATATGACTACTAATTATCATAATATCAATTTTCCTGGCGCTTTGAAATGTGGCAAGTTTCCACACAATACAGTACCATGAAGTTGGGTGTAAATGATCCCTTACACCTTGGGAAACATAATAGCCAAGTTAAATTTTATATAAATAACCATGCAATCTTGGAGGTAAGCCCTGTAAAACACCTGTTGATTTCATCATGATGCTATCGAACTTGAGTAATTTCCCATAACTAGGTAACGAGTAAAGATTTACTTTGTCAATTTAGGTGTCCATAAAATTTTTTCCTAAGCTCAGGAAAAAAAAAAAAAAAAAACTGCCTTCAAACACAGGATAATTCAACATAGAATAAAGGCATACTTACTTGGATCTTTGATAGTTTTTACTCCTGTACCTCCAAAGTCACAAGCAACATCAGTAGCACCATTCTGCTGATAGAAGCTATTGAAAGCAAAAGATGCATGGGAAGCCAATGTATCTGGTTGATAACATGGCTGACTAGGTTGAATAGCTGAACAATCAACATTGCCTGGACCACAAGCCCAGTTCAGTGCATTTTGTAAATCTGCATCTGAAGCATTGCTAGAAGCCACACACCAGGTACCATTAGAACTAGTGATATTTGCCCCAGTAACAATGTCCACATTTCCTCTACCAGTCCAATCAAGACTATACACACTAGTCTGATCTGGATAGAACAGACCCCAATTCCTCTCTGACTCCAAACCTGGTTTCCTATTCTCATTGAACAATGAAAAAACATAGATATCAATTTGCTCCCCTGGCTTTGCCGGAGTTCCAGCATCATTGATGACATGACGAATCAAATTGGTGTTGTAAGTCTGTGCATTATCTGGAGTTGCAGCAGTTTCCTTAGCAGCACCTTTGTTTGGCCATCCTGATTCAGTGACCATAATCTTCAATGTTCTGAAATTTAATGCCATTAGAGCGAAAAAGATAGAATCCAACTGTGCATCAAACATGTTTGTGTACACTAGACCAGTATTTGGATCAATTACATCAACTGCCGATGAAGAGAAGAGAGCATAGTCCAAAGAGACGTTGCTAGGAGAGTCTCTATAAGCATAGTAGGGATAGAGATCCACCATGAATGGAGAATTGTTCTCAACAAGGAACTCTAACATTGGCTTCAAAAAGAATGCATATTTGCTGTCAAAAGCCCCAGCTGAAGGTGGAAATGATCTGGATAAAATTCCAAGAGAATGCGTGCTAGATACTTTGATTCTTTTGTGCAAGCCAGCCTTCTTAAGGGCTGTAAGAACATTAACCATGGCAGGTACCACCAAGGCTGAAACATTGTCTTTGGTCTCAGTGACCTCAGCTCCCACCGTAATGTGGGTGATCATTGTTGCTGGGTAGTAGGGGAGTATACTGTTCTTGAGCCAGGTATCGACATTGGATTGGTACTGTGAGAAAGGGAGCAAGTCCGAGTTTGGAACACCAACCATGAGCTCCACGCCTGTGTTAGCAAATGCCTTGATTACCTGTATGTTGGAGTCATAGATTCGGACATACTTGATAGAGCGAAGCTGGATCAGCTGTGCAACCTTGTCGGGTGTTGGAAGGTCATCAGCATTGCGGCCGTAGCACACACCAACCTTGCTTCCATTACAATGAACTGTAACAAAAGTTGGCAGAGCATATCACATTCGTATAAAGTTCAGCAATTGACAAAAAAAAAATCCAAAAAGAAACTATCTTCCTTCGTTTAATTTGAATATATAAAAAGAAGATGAATATCTTTTGTTTTGTGTCCTAATTGTTCTGAAGTTCTTTGTCATTCTAATGCATTCTCCATCCAAATGCATATGATGCATTAGGCCGAAATGTCATAACTTGAACTACGATAAGGTTGAGATGAAGTACTTCAAGCCAGAAAGGTAATCTTGACGGGGAAGCACTTAAATATTTGCTCCTTATGGTCACAACACAACAAATGAGGTCAAGTATGAAATAGCAACGCCTCCAAACATCGTCGAGAAGATACAGAACCAAACCCCAGATCACTGAAGGAATAGTTACATCTAAAATTTCACCATTAAAGATAGCATTTTTAGCTGTTGACAAATATAAAGTCCTAAGAATAAAGCAAGTAGAGAAACTCAAGCAAAAACAGTAAAGTTCATCTTGGAAAGCACTCACCAGCGAAGAAGAGCAAGATCAAGAAGGCGATCGAAGGAACCTGCGTCAACCATCTCCCCATTGAATCACCGGCTCCTAGCAAGGGATCCTCGCGGAATGCGTCCTACCTTCACCGCCGTCTTGGCAAGCGATTTCATACCAAGGCTGACATTTTGACCTCTTCCTCCTGGACTCATCCTGTCACACCCCCATCGGCATCGCCATGGTGCCGTTGGCTTCGCTGCACGGCCTTCAAGGTTGTCTGCCGCAGGCAGCTGAGCGTCCAGTAAAGCCACTACTGCGCGGACCTCATTCGAGTATTGTTAATTGCGGTTTAAACAAGCGGGTGGAGTCCGAAAAATCTGATTCTTTTTTCCCATTTTTTGTACCTTACCATTAATTGAACACCTCCATGGGCTCCATTACCTGGCCCCCAATCTCTACGCGCGTATGTTTCAAGGGGACAGACATGCGTGGGCTCCAGTCACCGGGGTCTAACAGCGCACATTCTTTACGCACCCGAATCTCGCCGTCAAAGCGCAATGTGGTCCCCGACGGAAATACCGGTATTAAGGCGGGTGACTGGCTGGGCCTTCGCAGGAGGATTTCAAACCGATGCGAAACTTGTTCATTTGAAAAAGAAGACGGCCGACGATTCGGTGGCCATGAGCCGTCCGATGAGACGGGAGGACGGATGAGTGGATCGGATTGGAAACGACGGAGCTGACTGATGAGACGTTGCGTCTAGATTTTTTGGCACTGTCTGAGCACGTGCCAACACAGCGACACGCTCCAAGGATTAGTAGGACGTCCATACATTCTGGTAAATATCTCCACTCGATTTTTAATTACTGTATTGTAAAAAAATTTTAAACGATGAAATGATAAATTATAAAATATTAAATTACTGTAGAGAAGCGGTGGGAGCGACGATTTCACATTTTATAAAATATTAAATTACTGACTGTCAATTGACAGACGATGATAATAATGAATTACTAAGAAAATAATTTTCTATTTGATTTTGATGGAGAAAAAAAATCTGTTGGTGAATAAAATTTTAAATTTATTCATTTATTAAGTAAATAAAAGAAAAAAATAATAATTTCTCTTTTCTTAAAGTAAATAAAAAATTTTTATTTTTATTACTCTCAAATAGCATCGATCCATTTTTATTACACAATAAATATACATCAACGTATCTATAAGTAATCAAATTTTATATTATATAAATGAATTAAAAATGAAGAAAAATATAAATATTAACCATTATAAAGAGATAATTAATCATGTGCGCCATTAAAATTATTTTGAGTATTTCTACTTAGCTCCACGCATTTGATATATTTATATATTGATATTCCATATTTAATTTATAAAGTTAGAATAGTGAATACTAAAGTTGT
>JBAMHZ010298852.1:0-11543 GCA_037177395.1 Alpinia galanga | reverse complement strand
CTCGGCCTCATCGCCTTCGCCCTCCTCGTCCTAGCCTACTCCCACTGGGGCCTCTCCCCCCACCATGACCCCGCCGAGACAGGCGAACAGCACGAGGAGGGGAAGCCCCACGATGACGGCGCCGCCGCCAAAGACCCCGCCGACCTAGAGGACGGCCGCCGTCTCGTCATCATGGCCGGCGACCGAGCACCCAGCTTCATCGCTGTCCCCATTGCCTTCGGCGTCGTGAGCCCCGGCCACGACGGAGGCTGCGGTGTCCCCACCAGCGAGTGCTAGTGCTCTGTAGACCGACGTGGAAGGCGGCCGGAGATAATTACAAGTTTATGTAGCTTTGAATACTGCTTTTTAATCCTTGTGAATCGAAAATCCATACTTCCGAGCAAAATCGTGTATAATTTCGCGACTTTGAAATCTGAAATTACATATTTTTCTGTGGGAGGTGAGGAATCATTTAATGAAATTGAAGAGTACTGGACGCGTGGCGTGAGGACGCGGCGAGACGAGATCGATCAGCGATGCTATCGCAGGAAGAAGAAGACGAGAAAGAGTTACACGTGTCCCTAAAACCCTGCTCGGCACCGTTTCGCGTCACATCAACTGGATCGGTTCCGACTTCCAAATTGAAGATCACAGAAATTTACCGTCGACAAAAATTATAACGATTATTAGTTTCTACTCGCGATGAATGAGGGAAAAAAATCTTCAAGATGACACGTGGCACGATGATGGCTATGCCGAACTGCTTGTGCTTGATGGACCGGTCCGGTCTGTGTTGCACCTCGGATCCAGCGGGCTTCAGTAAGTTTTGATGATGAAATCACTGAGTGTTTTGAGAGTTCTTTTAAAAAATATCAGTGTGCAAAGATGTAAAATTTCCTTGATCAGCATGTCAGACAGACTTACATTTTAGGCCGAGTACATTGCAAACTAGAGGATAGACTCTGATCTTAAATTCGAGATCCCAATTGGTTTGTAGACAAGCAATATGTAATCTTTATTAGATATAGACATTTATCGGATTGAAGGATAAATTTGTCTACTGGGCAAATCATTCTCTCCTAGGAACGACACTTTAAAGGAGCGAGCTGACTAGATTATCACTATCAAATCTTGTCTATGCGGTCAGAAAGGTCAGAAAAGACGCTAGAAGAGAGCTGAGGAAGAATTCTTAGGAAAAATCCCTTGACACTCAAGTCAAACCTATGAGAGAAAAGTATGAAAAAATGTAAAATAAAAAAGAAGATAAGAACATAGATACCTCTCTCAATTATCTTCCAATCGAAAATTTAATCTTTTAATAATATGAAGATGCTACTACTTTGAAGGCTATAAGTCTAGTCTATTTAGAATAATATTGTAAGAAGAAACTGTGTCCACCACAGTAAAATAGTGGATCGGATTGTAAGGAGTGATTCTTCTCATAAGGATAAGGAGAGAGGAAGGTTGACCTGCCCTATCAATCACTTCATGATTTGCAAAATCAAACAATGAAATAGACAAAAACCTTAGCTCGATCGAATCAATTTGCATCGGAGCACATGCATCTTTAAACAGAATATTTATCGAACTTTCTGAATCCATAAAAACTTAAGCAACACCGTAATTAGTTATAGTGACTCTAATAACTAAGGCATCTTAATAGGGTAAAGTAATTCTCTCCAAATCTGTAGATTCAAAACTTAACATAGGGTCTTCCTCTATTCTTTGATTAGTTCTCAGTGCACAACTTTCTAATTGATGGCTGTAGGACTTTTTGACATGGCTGTAAGCCTTTCTGACCCTATTGGAATTGGCATAGGTCTTTGAAGTCTCTTACGAACTTCATTCTTCCTGTAATTTATTTATCTTAATAGCCTTTCTGACCTGTTGAAATGCTGAATATGTTCTCTTAGGATCTCTTGACTTTGTTATTTCAGGGCAAAAAGGTTGAGAGACTTTTTGTGATAACGTTTGCTATTAATAAAATGATGAAGAGATAGAGTAATAAAATTTTCAAAAAAGCCAATAGAGCTTGCCTTTAACTGACTAAATCAGCACTAGATTGGTCAAGCTAAAGTTGTTAAGAAAACTCAACATTTTATACTATTATTATGCTGATGTAACATAGAGGCATTTTCCAAAACAACCAAGAGGGTCTACCATATCAGTTGTCCCTACTTACTCTTCAATTTGCAGAGACTGAAAATATTTTGGTAACTAATTTGCTTCTAAAACGGCTTCGGTGAAAGAGGTATCTTTGCGAGCAGTTTGCACCCTTTTTTTTTTTTTTTTCTTTTTAAGAAGCTTCTTAGTGATTTCCCAAGTCTTGCTTGAGAAGATCATGACTTATTGAATCATGGGTTGTTGAGGAATTAGTGTCGGATGATGACGATGAAGAAGTTTTTCAATTATAGTAGATACTAATTAAGTTAAATTATTAATAGTCCATATCGGAATTTTGAAAAAAAGATCACATTCCTAGCCTTAGATATTCCTTTCCTTTGATTTCTTCTTGAATCTCCCGTCTTAATGTCTCGTCTTGAATTCCCACAATGACACAAAAAAATGATGCGATTCTAAGATCACTGAGTGGGCTAAGAGTTCTTCCGCAGCATATCAACATGTAAAGTTGTCAACTTTTCTTGGTCTATGCCAGACAAACTTTTGTCTTGGACTAGACATGCTACAAATTGAAAGACATATTGTCGTCTCGATAAGGACTGTCTATTGTCTACTTAAGAACCAGTGAAAATCTCGAGTTCGAAGTGATAATCTATCCTCCAATTTACAATGTGTCCAATTCGAGATGCAAATCTATATAGCATGCCGAATAAGAAAAGCCGACAACTTTATGCACTGATGCTACGAAAAAAACTTCTCACTGTCTCAGAATCAGATCAATATCTTATTTATTGTAGATGAATTGAGATATAAAATTAAAGAATGATATTCTCGTCCTCTGGCTGTTTTGCAAAAGTTCCATGGCCGCACGTGCGATCACGCCCACAGCACACCTGTCGTTGGATGCGACAACCCCGCCCCACACCAGCCGGTTAACCTAATTACCACGTCATCCATTCGTTTCCCTTTAAGCAATCACGCCAAAGATCCAGTTATTACACGGGTCCACCGCACGCTTACAAGAAAAAGCCTGTCCCCACGCCTCTCTCCATACGTGCATCGGGTACACGAAGGGTCCGCCACGAAGTATTCTCAACTCGACGCACCATTTAACCGATACGAAACCAGCACGTCATAAAATGACACGTGCACAGCTCCGGACAAGTTTGAACCCAATCAGCCGTTGATCTAACTGATTAAGATTGGCCTCGAGCATCATGAGGGACAACAATCCTCATAACATTGAAAAAACATAATTAAACAAATGGCATTCCTCATACGTGGAATGCTGGTCGCACCACTGACGCTCTCAAACTCATTTCCTCACCTTTCGTGCTCCTCTAAACTTCCCAATTAAATTAATAAGCCAATCCAAACTACGTCATTTTATGCCCAAAATGACCTTCCGGTGCCATCTCCGGAACTGTACCCGCTCGTTCGCCCACGGTGCCTTGCACATCACGTATTCAGTGTTGCCCACGTCGGGCGGGACCCACGATAGGGTGGATGAAAAAGGAGGGTATCTGGTGGATGAGTTAAAAAGCGGCGGTGTGCTGGGGTGTTTTGGTCATTTAAGTCCTCCTCGGCCGTAGGAAATTTCCAAAAGCCCGGCATTTAAGGGGTTTTAGAAGCGGACGTCTCGGGGGAAGAGCAAGAGCGACGGAGAGAGAGGTGGCCGGCCAAAGCCCGTTATTCGTCTACCTTTTGTTGGGTTTTGACCGATCTCCGAGCAATTGCAGCTACTGCTGGTTTGGGTCGCAGGACACGTATGGGAGAAGGTAAGAATCCTCTCCTGTGGAGTTCTCTCCTGATTTTGCTTCCTTTAACTTTAGGGTTTGATGACTTCCTTGTTATGATCGTTCCTTGGAAATTTCGTAGCGCTAGTCGATGAATTCAGAGTTTGGTTTCTGTGCCTCTGTTTGGTGAGTTGGAATGTTTAAATTATTCCATTATTTTTTTTTCATCTGAAATGAGTTTCAGCTGCTTTTCTGTTTTTATGCGTTTTGATTTGGGTTTCAATTCAATCCGTAAAGTTGGGGTCTTTGTCATTTTTTGGCTGATTGGGGGTTTGGGCGTTTTCTCGCTGGAATCTTAGCCGTGAAAATTCTGAACTTTAGAATGTTGATTGTGGACTCTGAACAAGTGGTTTCGTAATTTGGTTACACCGTATCGCGGGACGCGGGGCATGTATAAGATAAATATTTGGTTTTCGTGGTGCTATTGGTTAATTTGTGGAATGGTAGCAGCGTTTTGTCTCTTTTTAAAAAAAAAATTAATTGCCTCGATTGGTGCAGGGCAATAGTTTATGGAGGTTAGTTGACTAGATATACAGATTTTTTCCTGTCAAATATGTCGATTTACCCTATTGTATTATGATGAATATTGAATGGTTTTGTATTCATCCTAGGCGCTGTTTTAAGGAATTTGCTAATGAACTTCAGAACCTGCCTGCCAGCTGATGCCCACTGAAAGAAAAAATTTGATTTGCAAAATAAATCATATGTGTTTTCTATATTCATCTATTTATTTGTATTGATTTTGATTGTGATCGTGAATTCCTTCGTTCTGAAACTTATTCCTAGATCAAGGAAGCCATGGAAAGTAATGAACTGAAGACAATATTTTGCAAATTATTAGACATTTTTAACACCTCGTATCTCCAAAGAGACAGAATTTTGTTTAATAATACTTATTTTCTTGCAGAAATTCCTCTGTTTTTGTTACTTCTATATGTATGCTTTACTTATAGGTACTTTGTGTAATCCGTAAGTCAGATCAAAGTGGTTTATAACTTTTATTTGCCTGTTTTTAACTTGCTGGTTCAAACTTTGGCTTTGCTTAAGTATTTAATATATTTATACTTGTCATCCTAGGTATTGGTTGTTTCTCTGTATGCTGAAGCTTGGCTGCTTTTAAACAAGTTAACAAGTTTTACCTGGAGTTCTAATAGCACAAATAGTACAGTGAAAATTGATAAGAATGCGACACACCTGGACCTTATCTATGTGGCTTAAGTAGATTCCAAATAAATGGCCACAGAGAGTCCATTGAGATTTGTTGGGAATAGTGGAGCTGGAAGTTGGCTCCTGTGTAAGGATACACCAGGAATTGCTTCAACTAGTACTTCATCAGAAGAGTTGGGATTACTTTTGAAAGGGAAGATATACAATGGAACAAAAAGTAACACTGGCCTCAGCCGAAGTGGAAGTGCACCTCCTAGCATGGAAGGTTCTCATGTAGCATTGGATATCTTGCAAACTCTGACTGATCGCTTTGATGTCAACTTGGATAGTCTTCAAAATTGCAAATCTGAAGAAGAACTCCGAGCTCATCCAGGTTACTTAGCATATTACTGCAAAAATGTGAATTTAAATCCAAGGCTTCCATCACCTCTTATATCTCGGGAGAGTCGACACTTGTTGCAACAAATTGGTTCCATTGGGAATAATGAAAAAATTATTTCCTTCGATGACAGCAGCAATTCAATTTTTTCTATCTCACAACATACCCTTTCTACTCATAATGAGGAACCTGAGGATGATAGATCACCTAGAATGTCTCCATTGCAAGGAAGGCACATGAACCCTATAGATTTGACACAGGTGATAAATTTATGCATTTCAATAATATTCTTCTTTGAAGCATTATCTTTTATTTCTATTTGACCCTCAGGCCTCAGCTTTCTTGCTTTATAGTAGTTAATTATTCTAGCTTACATAATGCATAAAGAGGTTATTTATTGTACATACAATGGTTGTATCAAGTATCTTATAATTTAGTTCTGATTTCTTAGTCAATTTTAGTTGTTATCATAGAGCAACAAAAGCAATGTGTTTCCTATATATTATCCCCTTGAACTGTGAGATGATATGAAGCAACTACTTAAGAAGGAACATAGGAAGCGAGTTACATTACCTAATTTCCAGTTATTTGAGACAAATAAGGAGCCCTGATGATTGTGAAAAATGACTATCAGCTAAATTCCTTGCGCCAATGTGTAGTGCCTGTATCACTTGTATGCATGTGCATGTTTTGGATATTGTGACTAATTAGTGCCTTTTGGGCATATATTATGATAAATTTACCCTTCCGGTGCTGACTGATCTCAGGCTTTAGTGTTGTTTTGAATAGCAATCATGGAGTAAAGAGTGTGCTCATCTCCCACATTAGTACTTATTTTTGTTTGGATGGGCGTCTAAACCCTTTAACAATTGCAATGTTTGAAATTTATAATCTTGTTAATTTCAATTCTTTATTAGCTAGCTATGTAGCTGCCAAGTTACTTGATTTATGACCTGTGAGAATAAACTCTTTTGACAAGTTAATATGACATGCATGGATATGGATGTTTAGTTTTATTGTACTCTTGAAGCAAAGTGTTTTTTAACTTTTCAGGAAGACTTGTTCCAAACTCAATATCCTGTATACAATAATCATTCCCAACCTCCTAACCCTACTAAAACAGAGCAACCAGTTAGTCAAAATTCACTCTCAAGCCCTCTGCCTGATTCTTCAACTGACTTGTCTAACCCAGAGAAGATAACACCTAGAATTGGTGCTGATGGTAGTACTCACTTAGACTTTCAGTCAGGTGGGTTATTGTTGAATGATGATCTGGGAACCATGCCTGGTCACTTAGCTTCGGTTGAAAAGTCAGTGAATTTACAATCAAGCCAATATGAATCAAACAACCAAAGCATCACATTGGGGGATGGTGTTTTAACTACCTGTGGGATTTATTCAGAGATTGGTGACATTGAAAATGAAGTTAGGAAATTAAAATTATCTGCTCATGACCACAAAAATCATCAATCATGCCAGAACTCTCAGCAAGCTGGCATGCCATCACGTGGCTCTTCTTCTCATTCTCTAGGCAGTGAGTCTCAGATTATTGCTGAAGGAATTTCTCATTCTCAGGGTATGGGCTTTAGCTTATCTCATGGTCATCCTGGTCAAACCTCAGCTGATATGGAATCTTCATTGCAATCTGCTAGTTTTGCCCCATCATTATATATTGCGGGATCTGGATTTGGAGCTCCATACTTTCACAATTATCAATTTGCAGGTCTACCTCCTCAATTCAGCATCAGCGGATACACATTGAATCCCTCAGTAGTGCCTCAGCTTATTAATGTGTATCCCCATCCCCATAGTCCAATTTCAGTGCCTTTTGATAATCCAGTAGGATCAAACTTCACTGCTAGAGCTTCTGAGAGTCCCACTGGGGGAGGTATTGTTTCTGGAGTTGATATGCATTACAAGAACTATGAACAGCTAACTGTTCAGCCTCCCTTTCCTGATCCCTTGTATATACCTTTTTGTCAGCATCCCTCTGTGGATGCATTTCAAACCCCAGGTCAATATGATCCAATGATCTGTAGAGTTGGTGCTATTGGAATCATACCAGGTAATTGTGATGCACAAAAGGTTTCAGGTTATCCTCCCCATTTACTTGATCATAGGCCTCAAATTCCAAGAGTTGCTGCCAGCACTCCTGATTCTATGAAAGGAGTTCCTTTTAGTCCCGACTACTATGGGAGCCCTGCTAGCATTGATGTCATGCAATTGCCAAGCTCTCCACTTGCAACTCCTGTTTTTATTGGGTCGCAATTGCCAAGCTCTCCACTTGCCAGTCCTGTTTTTATTGGGTCACCAGTAGCAGGTGCAGGTTTTTCAGGAAGGAAAAATGAAAACATTAAATTTCCATTTGGTTCTGAAAAAAACACAGCTGTTTCTGGATGGAAAAGCCAAAGAGGATGTGAGAAGGTTGATGATCCATTGCATTCTTTCTTGGAAGAGTTGAAGTCTAATAAAGCACGTAGATATGAATTGTCTGATATTTTTGGGCGTATTGTTGAATTTTGGCAAGTTTTATTCCTAACCTTATTTTTATTTTTATAAAGTATCGTCTTGGTATTTTTATAGTTTTTTAATTAGATGCCATGTACTTTTTGCATCAGTTCTGATCAACATGGGAGTAGATTTATACAACAAAAATTGGAGAACTGCAGCATACAAGATAAGGCATCTGTTTTCAAGGAAATCCTTCCTCATGCTTCTTCATTAATGACTGATGTGTTTGGAAACTATGTCATTCAAAAGGTATATGCTGAAACATCACATAATTTGCATTTATTATTTTCTGACCATAAATTTGTAATACTTAGTTACCCTTTTAATCTATATACAATGTGATTTCTCTTTTTGATTGCTTTGTATATTCAGTTTTTTGAGCATGGGACTCCTGAACAGAGGAATGAACTTGCTTATAAGCTTGTTGGCAATGTATTGCCTTTGAGCCTTCAGATGTACGGCTGTCGTGTAATTCAAAAGGTATTGCTTTTTTTATTTTATTTGTTTTATTTTCTATAGGTTCAGGGATGCCATATATTCTTCTGTACTGTTTCATGTGCAGGCCACTATGTCACGTGTTTTTCTAGCCCTGAAATTTGTGACTTGAATTTTCATGACATTATTTATTTTTAAAGCTATCACGTGAGTTGACTCATACTAAGTGGTCAAGTGTTTTATTATATTCAAAACTGGTGAGAGACATTGTAAAGGAGGATGCCAATCAATTAGTGCCTTTGCTGTGAACCTTCACCAAAGTTGCTACTCATTTAGATTGAATCGCTTGCACTCGTATGATATCAGAACTTGTTCTACTCTGACTGGTATGATCCTTTTACGAATGATGTTCCTTGGCAAGTTAGACGTAAGCACATGAAAAAAAAAAAAGGGATCTTCTGGGACGGAATGTGAGGTTGTATGATGCTTGTTGGATATTGGCTTCACAAGCACTTTACTCCATAGGAGCAAAAACTACTAATGAAATTTATTCTGTTCGTGAGTTTGATAGTGGCGAACTGTTGGAGTGATCTTAAAGGACCTTGTGCTATAAAAAAATATTTGATGAGACATTAAAGCCAGTTATGTTCCATTTTTTTCTATTAAATCCACAATAATCAAGATTAGCTAGAAGTATTCGTATGCAGAGAACTAAGGAATAACATGAAAACAAACTAGCACTTTTGGAAATAGGAAGATTGATGTGTATTGTAGCAGAGTGAAAAGAATACAATACGAATTAAGAAAATATGAGGAAGGTTAAACCCTAAACCTAGATAATTTTGATTTTAGTCACAAGGACAAATTGTTGTTGATTTTTTGCCAAGAAACTCTGTGGAAAGGAACAACTAGCAAAGTATATCTATTTGAAAGATCAAAGTAGCTTTTACAATAGCTCTGGTTTCTTTTCATTGTTGTTCATTTGATTGTCTTATCTGATTGCAGGCTTTTGAGGTTATTGAGCTTGATCTGAAAACACAGCTTGTGCAAGAACTTGATGGACATGTCATGAAATGTGTGAGAGATCAGAATGGGAATCATGTTATTCAAAAATGCATCGAGTGTTTGCCAACTGAAAAAGTCACTTTCATAATATCTGCATTTCATGGTCAAGTTGTAACACTATCAACCCATCCATATGGTTGTCGAGTGATTCAGGTTTTAAAAAACTCTTTGTTCTCAAATATTCTTTGTTGTTTCCATCACTTCTTTGTGCCACTCTTGATATTCTTAATCAAAATATGCCATATTCGTAGAGAGTTTTAGAGCATTGTACAGATGAGTCCCAAAGTCAGTGCCTTGTTGATGAGATTCTGCAGTCAGTGTGCCTGCTTGCTCAAGATCAGTATGGCAATTATGTCACTCAGGTGAGTTTCTTCACTTTTCCTTCAAATTTATCTTATTTTTTCTGCTCAAAGGAGGTTCTCTATAGTCTTTGTCATCTTTGAGTAAAATAATAATAGTTCTAAATCTCCCTTGGTATAATATTATAGCCAAATGAGTAATCTAATTATATGGGCCTGATTTGACTATTAATGAGTGTGCCAGTATGATGCAGACATATAGATCTGTTATACTTGTCCGACATTCATTGCATCATTAGACTTGAAGGGACAGTAACCAATATGATTTTTTTTTCTTTGGCATTTTTTACTTCTTCATCTCGTTTGCAATAGCTATGCAAAGCTTATCCTGCCATTGAACTTGTATTTCTCAAGTAAATTGTCAATTTGGACATTGACTGTTGAAGTTGAATACAATATTTTGCCTCCAGGGCTATTTGGACTTAACAGACAGATTAATGCAGATTAACTTAGGTTTTATTTTGAAATTATACAATAATAACAGCAGATCCTTCTACGTCATTAGATTCTATTCCCTACTATACAAACAAACAACAACAACAATTAAGCCTTATCCCATTGGGTGGGGTCGGTTATATGGATCCTTCTACGCCATTGGACTCTATCACCCACTATATCATCATTTATATTTAAATAAATTTTATCTTGTTTTATTGTTGCTAACTAAGTCTTTTTTGGTATTTCTCTTTCACGTTTGATGTGTGTATTTATCATACTTTCACATCGCCAAATTGGAGCATTTATTGGTTGTCTAAGTACATGTTTGTACCACCTTAAACGTATTTCTCGGAGTTTTCCCTCAATAGATGTAACTTTGACTTTTTCTCTAATACTTTCATTTATTATTCTATCCATCCTCGTATGTCCACACATTCATCTTAACATCCTCATCTCTGCAACTCTCATCTTCTGCTCATGTGCTCGAGTCGTCGCTCAACATTCAGCTTCAGATAATATAGCAGGTCTGATCGTTGTTTTATAAAACTTCTCTTTAAGTTTCAGAGGCACTTTACGATCACATAAAACACCCGACATTCTTCTCAATTTCAACCAACTTGCTTGATTTTATGTAAAATATCTATCTCAATTCCTTCATCGTTTTGCAAAAATGATCCTAAATACTTAAAGTAACACTTGTCTCATTATGTTCATTATGTCTAATATTTTTAAACTTAAACTTACACTCCATATATTGTGTCTTTATTCTATTAAGCTTAAAATATTTCACTTCTAATATTTTGTGTCAAGATTTTAATTTAGCATTTACTCCTTCACGTGTTTCATCTACCAAAACAATATTATCTGCAAACAATATGCACCATGGTATTGTATCTTGAATGTGTCAAGTGAGTTCGTCTATGAGTAATGTAAAAAGATAGAGACTTAGAGCTAATCTTTGATGTAACCCTATTTTTATTGGAAATGTTTCAGTTAATCTGCCGGAAGTTTTCACTCTAGTGTATATTTCTTCGTACATATCCTTAAGTAGTTTAATATATATTATACTAACAGACCTCTTTTTTAGAATCCTCTAAATAATTTCTCTTGGAACTCTATCATACACTTTTTCTAAGTCAATGAATACCATATGTAAGTCTTGTTTTTGCTCTCGATACTTTTCAATTAATTGCTTGAGAAGATGTATAGCTTCTATTGTCGACCTTCCATGCATGAACCCAAATTGATTTTCGATAACTGTGGTCTCTTTCTTTAATTTTTTTTTATTATTTT
>JBAMHZ010298745.1:0-13132 GCA_037177395.1 Alpinia galanga | reverse complement strand
ATCATAATTGGTTGAACTTGAGTTGGACTCAAACCAATTGGATGTGATTGGCCGGCCACATTGAGTTAGACTCAATTGGTTTAACTTGAGTGAGACTCAAGTTAATCATGAAGAACCTTATCATGCATGGTGATGTATGGTTCCAAGAAAGACATGCAAGGATTAAATTGGTTTTATTATACATTAAGGAGAAACACAAAAAAACATGTATGATTAATGAGATTAATTATACAATAAGATGTATTCATGAGATGAATGTAAGTTGATTTTCATGATGATGAAAGTAAGAGAGAGTTTCTTCTTCCTCCTCTTCTTGCCCGAGAGTTCCACAAGCCCAAAAACTCCTTGTGAAGTGAGTTGTTACTAGCACAATAAGGGTTTCCAAGTTGTGTATTCGTGTGGATACCATAGAGACGCAAACATCCTGATTGCGTTGAGATCTGAGGTTGCTTTCAGGATTGCGAAGGGCAAGCATCAAAGGAAACTTCTTCTCATCTAGATAGGATCTAGAAAGGATGAATAATTTTATGTATTCACATGGATCTCTGGAGGGATTCTTTTTCTGCTGCATTTTGCGATTATTTTTTTCGCATCAAGATCCCTACACTAACATGGTGTTGATTTCAAAACCAACACCATTTAGACCAACACGTGGTGCTGGTCATTTGAGACCAATACCACCTTAATGCTTATTTTAAAAGACCAACTCATGGTGTTGATTTTTGAGATCAGTGAGTATAGTGTTGGTCTCAAAGCTGATTTTTTTCTCCTTCTCTCCTTTGTATGCAATCTACTCTTTCCTCTTAAATTAATTTTTTTTCAATGAATAAAAATCAATACTATACTATGATGCTGATATGTAAGAGATTAGTACCATACTCATGGTGTTGATCTCAAAAATTAATAGCAAGTGGTGTTAGTCCCTTGGTACTAGTCTCAAAAGACTAACACCACCTTGGTGTTGGTCTTGTTTTGGTGCTAGTCTCAGCTGGTTTTTGAGACTAGCACCAAGGTGTTATTGGTCTCAAATGATCAATACCACATGTTAGTCTAAATGGTATTGATCTTTGAGATCAACACCATCCTAGTATTGATTACTGGTGTATTAAATTATGATATTTAAAAAAAGTAAAAAATATTATATTTAAAATCTTGAGCATCGTAGAAATTCGTAAAAGTTGAAATGAATCTAATCAAAGTTCTTTAGGATCACAAATGAGTTTTTACTGAAACCCATTGATAGACGTAGGAGATTTGAATTTTTGAAAAGTTGACATGTAATAGAAATGTATAGTGCAATGAATGTATTAGTGATATCCATGTCTAGGTGAAACCTGTAATAGTCAGTTTCAAGTCTAAAAAATAGCATTTAAAGTCTTTTTGGATCTATCAAGGAGTTTCGGTCAAAACTCATTGATGGATCTAAAAAGCTCCGATTGAACTCATTCCAAGTGTTATAACTTTCTAAAGTGTTATAGAGTTTATATGTGTTCATAAATATCAACTCGAAGTTATTAACAGTAATGATCATAATGTTTTCAAAGTTAATGACTTTAAGGTAATTGACACATATCCAAAATTTATCGTAGGGATGTCAGAACTAGACATGGACATCATCAATAAATTTACTGCACTACTCTCTTCGATTACATGTCAACTTTTTAAAAATTCAAATCCCCTAGGCCCATCAATGAGTTTCGGTGAAAATTCATTGATGGTTCTAAAAAACTTTGATCGGACTTATTCCAACTCCTATAAATTTATACAGTGGTTAGAATTTCAAATATGTTATTCTTTATTATTTTTTAAAAAATATCATAACTTAACATACTAGTGATCAACACTAGGATGATACTGATATCAAAGACCAATACCGTTTGGACCAACACGTGGTGCTTATTATTTAAGACCAACATCCTTAGTGTTGGTCTTTTGAGACCAAGACCAGCACCAAGTGTAGTGGTGCTGGTCTTTAGTATTAATTTTTATTCATTGAAAAAAATAATTTAAGAGGAAAGAGAAAGTTACATGTAAAGGAGAGAGGAATGAGAAGAAAAAAAAAATCAACTTGATAGAAGAGTAATGTAAGAATTATGTATGCATATGAGAATTTTAAAATTACGGTGTATTTTTTAGGTATTGGAAAATTTTATATACACCCTTTGATAAATTGTTAAATAATTTAACATTTTAAAATTTATCGTGAACACAACTTATACAAGCAAATCGCTTCCGGTGGGAGCTTTTCTTTCCTATCTCTCTATGCGGACGTCCGCTGGGAATTTGTTCTCCGCGGGTATGCGGATGTCAAACAGCTAAAGAATAAAAATGACGGCCCAAACAAGAGTCCGTCCTTAGCGAAGAAAGAGAAGAAAGCGACGTCGAACGCGAAGAGAGAGAGAGCGCTCCGAGAGGGGCGAAGCCAAGCGCCGCCGAATCCAAAAACAGTGAGATTGCAAAGAGTATCATCGTTCGCTACCGCTTCGATATCCAAGGAAGCGCAGAAAAGGCAACTGCTCGGCCTCGTTAGATCCCGCTTACTGGCCGTCTGCTCTGTTCTGCATCCACGAGGTAGTATCGTCAATTGCCCTGTTGCATCACGAGTTTTTTTTTTTTTAATTTCTAGTTTGATGAGATTGTTCTCCATGCTCGATGGATTCGGCTGTTGGATTAATTGTCCAAGAATCTTGTAGGAGATGAGCAAGTTTGCCATTCCATTGGTCGGGTCTTACTATGGATCTCTCCTTTTTCTTTTTCTTTTTCTTTTTTGAAAGATTAGGGTTTGGGCTTGATATACTGTGTTGATGATGGCAACAAAAAAGCAAGCTACTGGATCCGCATTCTGATTTGAGTCATGTGGTGCACTTCGTCCACTGGACGAATTGACATTAGCAATGATTACAACGAGCTATCACATCTATAAGTTTGACCTTGTTGGTGGTGCTCTGAAACGAAGGTGCTTACAGTCCTTTCCCTAATATTAGGCTGTATGCCATCGCATCATGGAAGAGGTTCTAAATGCATCCTTATGTGAAACCGCTGAGATCATGACAAACGACGCAGCTAGTCTAAGTGACTTTAACGTTGACCAAGTATTCTTGCACTGGGGTAGCAAACCGTGAAGCATTAATCTTATGGCTGGACTATAATATTAGCTTTCTTACTTGAAGAAATCTGGAGTTTGTCGGCAGTTTAGAGTATTTATAGCAAATTCTAGAGTAAGAAATAATGCCTAGTTCTGAAATTGAGAACCAAACTCCCAGTCAAAAATTGTATCAGATAGTGCAATTCTTTAATAATTGTTATGTTTTTTAAGAAAGAATGATCTATAATGAAAACTGGGAATAATGTAAATAAATCATAGAAATAGAAGGATATTAACTAACCTATGCTAAGACTTGCATTGTGAGCTGGCTGTTGTAACTGTCAGTCGAAGGCTAGTTATGATATCAAGCATGAAATTGTGATAGGAAAGTATGTTTCTAAAGTTGAACCCACACTGGAATGAATTTCTTATAAACCAGATCATGATTCACATTGATAAAAGAAAATTCCTTTGTAATTGCAAATAACACAATGGTAGCAGATGGGTAATGCTGTCCAACATATACATATTAACTAGATGCTAAATTCTCCTCTTTTTGCCATCCACTAATGCCTAAGCTCCTTATATGTGTCATTTTGGTTGCTAAGATTTTTTATTTTCTTTTCTGCTCTAGCTTCCTTTTTCTGATATTTCATTCTTATGCATTTCTACTGTTCTTTGGGTTTGGAAAATTTGTACATATTAAAGGGCAAGCAAAAAAAGGTTGTTAACCCTTTGGCTGTATTTAAGGTTATCTTATTCTATAGTTTTCCAGACTGGTGTCTTTTCCTCATATGTGGGATTTTGATGCAGGTCAAATCAAACATCTTAGTCACATTCTTTTCCAACAACCAGTTTAAAGATGAACCCAAAAACTAATGCACCAATACAGAGAGGGCAGAAGTTAAGTCATGTTCATCAGGAAGGGATAAATTGGGTTCTTATTGCAGGCAGCGCATTGCTCAGCACACTAACAATAAAGCTTGGATTCAAGGTAAAGCAAGCTTTTGAAACAAGGAAACAAAATCTTTCAAATCAAGGTTTGAATTATGCCTAATCTAAATTGATATTTATTCCTTGAACACAGTTAATTTTGTTCTAAGAGTTGTTATTCAAACAGAAGATACTAGATCTATATTCAAGAAAAGTATGGGAGCTTGCAAGGTGCACAGAAATCTACATAACTTAAATCATGTTGAGGAAGTTTGTAATTTCTGTCTCTCAGGTTTGCTCCCTTCTGCCAACCTTAAATTTCATATAGAAGAAAATTGTAACCAATTTTTTTTTTCTTTAAATTTTGTAATCTATTTTATTTATGAAGAAGTCGAGGCACAGGGGATAATCTTGTCTTGCCAATCAATAACAGAGTTTCGTATATGTTACTCTAGTTTAGCATACCTATTCCCACAAACTTTTAGAACTTGCGAACATGTAGTTGTAATTAATATACTTTATAATGGAAACTTTAAATTTCTTAAAGAATAAATTTCAAATGACGCATTAGATGAGCATTAGCTTCATCAGAATAAAGGTATTTTGTTTTTCAAAGAAGTTTTTGCATGAAAAATCAGTAAGCATTGTTGGTAAAAATAACTAAAGTGAGTTTATTGAATTGATGACCATCTGATAGATTATTTCCTTATTATTAAATCCATTTAGTCAGTGTACAATCATCTCCAATTTCCATTCCTTCTTGCAAATGATAATAAGTTTTTTGTGGCTTCATGAAAAATAAATTAATTTTAGTGGTTTAAGATTTTGTTTTGTGCTTCTAATTGATTAGTAATAATGAGTCAATGACAAGGAATGATAATGGATAAGTTTGTAATATAGCTTATGGTAATATTAGCCCCATATGCTTTTCAAAATATTTAGAGATCAATATGCCATATGATTTTAATTTAGTGACAGAAAAAACATAATTTCTAAACTTTGACTTGAAGATACTCAGATATCCTTATTGCATTGTCAAAATTTAGTTATATATTTTTTCTAGGAAGAAATAGTGAGATGGTGCAAATGTATCTATATCATGTTTATGTGATCCAAACTTTTTTTTTGTTAACCTTATTGATTCCAGAGATATCAACACGTTGTTTTTGGAGAGTGAGGTAATATCATTTTTTCACCATTCGTGTACACCGTAATTTTAATTAACAATAAACTATTGTTTTTCATTCTAGTTATCAGATTTTTGTCTGTCAACTCTATCTCCTCTTGATATTGATTGTCTCAAATGTTAAGAGTTGTCTCATCCATTAAATAATAATATTTTTATATTTTTCTTGTAATCGAAATATAAATTATATGTATCTGTAGTGGTTAAATATTGCATCCTATTCATAGCTGCATAAATACTTCATTTTGTCTAAATCAAATTTTGGACATTAGTACTTCATTTTTGTCGATATCAAATTTTTGAAAAGTAAATATCTGGAATAATTATCAGTTTTTATGAAAACAGCCAATGATTGACCTTTGTATGTTGCATGTTTCACAGCCTGTTTTCTAGGCAAGCATTTAAGGGATGGGCCATGATGACTTCTTTTTGGTTAAATGTATTAACATGCCTTTCTCAATTGTTTATTTGCATTCCTTTCTCATTCCTATAATTTATTGTATTTATTTTTTTACATTGAACTGCTATTAATGTCATTGTAACTAAATTTCTTTTTGTCGAATTTTGAAACATCCCTTAAAGTGAAAATCCTGCTTGCATCACCTCGAAACACAGCAGTAGAGTCTATTAAACTATAAGGCCCCATTTGAACTATTGTGCAGGGTGTATTAGAAAAACTTAGCATGCTAATTAATGTCATTTCCGTGGCTACCCACTTTATTGTTTTTAAAATTTAGGGTGCTGGGTTTATCAGCACTTCTGCTGCACATTGATTGACTTGTGTATCTCTGATACCACATTTGGAAGATTTCATCTTCGATGGACTCAGTTGCCTTTAAAAATATGCTGAAACTGATACTTATTGATTCTTTCTCAAAAGAAATCTTTTCCCTTCTATTTTTCTTAGTTCTTACTAATACTGTATACTTATATATGACTGAAATAAATTGCACATAATAAGCTGCTTCATTAGTTATTTTGATAACGTTCCAAGGTTAGAAACACAATTGACTGATTTAAAAGCCTATACTTATGAGATTATTCATTCAGTTTTGGTGCATCAGTATTTAGCCTAATGACTTATCTATCATGAGGCTAGGTTCCTTAGTTGGAAGAATAGGAGGGTGAGGTGGAGGAAAGCATAAAGGATCATAAAATTGCATATGAAGCATAAATCTTTTGACACTTTCCTCCTCTTCCCCCTCCTTTCTTTCTATTCGAATAAATATTGCCTAAATGTCTAGTTTTACCTCAGTGTTGTCAATTATGCATCATAACTCAATGGGTATTATCTGTTGTATGATTGATATTCTGCAGATGTTACCAAGCATCCCAATAGTCTAGTAAAGAATGCTCCAGATGCCTCTCTTCCATTAGTTGAAATCCCATCTGTAGAACCAAATAAAGGTAGTGGAAGTATGTTGTGGATATCATCTCCTGATCGTCTTGAGATGCCTAGGAAGCAGTTGCACCACTCGAACAGCTCAGATTCCCCTTGTGTATCTGAATCTGGATCTGATGTCTATAGCAAAAGAGAGGTGATACAAAAACTGCGGCAGCAAATTAAGAGACGGGATGAGATGATAATGGAAATGCAGGTCCAAATAACAGAACTTCAGAATTCTCTCAATATTCGATACTCACAATCAGCACATTTGCAGGCTCAACTAGATTGTACCAGTAGGGATTTGTTCACTTCTGAAAGAGAGATCCAGCAATTGAGAAATGTCATTGCTAATCATTGTCTGGCAGAGTCTGTCTCCCCTGAGAAACCAGTAGATGCAAAAAATGGCCATCATGAAATAGAAAATGGGTTCACAAATGGATACCCTGATAGCATTGATGATATGGAAGTGAACTGTGTCAGAGTAGCGAAAGGTAATGTTGAAAGAGAGAGGATAGAGATGTTGAAGAAGCAAGTGCAAGAGCTCAAGGAAGTCATAGATGGGAAGGATTTCTTGATCCAGAGCTACAAGGAGCAGAAGGTCGAGTTGTGCTCGAAGATAAAGGAGTTGCAGCTAAAACTTGCCGCCCAGATACCAAATATTTTATAGGCCTTTTCCAGTAGATGAATCGTGTTTTTCTCAGTTCAGGTTTCGTTTGTATTGCAATTCCTTTCTTCAAATTTGATGTCGTATAGTTGTCTC
Organism: Alpinia galanga; assembly: GCA_037177395.1. NCBI lineage: Eukaryota > Viridiplantae > Streptophyta > Magnoliopsida > Zingiberales > Zingiberaceae > Alpinia > Alpinia galanga. The sequence continues at coordinate 5,781 of JBAMHZ010298745.1, read as the reverse complement.
ATGCGGTCGATTGGCTTTGTGTGTGCGTGCACGCATTATGCAACTTTGAAGACGTTAGGGAACAGAGAGTGAGGTAATATTGTTAAGTGGGAAGGAAGACTTCACTTTCTAGACAATACATTCATTTTCTATTTGTTTGATTTCGTACTCCTTACAAATTCAGAAAAACGCCAAAAAGGTTCAGCATGAAAAACAATCTTAGCCTAGTAAATTGCAAAAATGAGATTAAAGAGTGGATAGGCATGTCTAAGAATACAGGCGAAGTTTTTTGTATTGAAGTGTAAATGAACAAGCTTCGGGCAGTTCATATTCTTCATTTGACTGGAGGGAAGGTTTTCAGAGCTCCCGTCTGACTTCTGAATGCTAATAGCCGGAGAAGTTGCAAAAAAGAATACACGATGCATGAATGGATGCTCCATAAGTTGAAGCAGTCATTCTGATGGAGTGTCAGGAATATCTGCTACGACTGCAGAAGAGAGTTCGATATGTGCAATTCTAACAGCACCAATGAGCCGCTCTGGAAGCTCATCACTACCAATAGCCTGCAGAAACTCCAAACTGTAAGTGCTGAAATAATCTTTTTAGGAAGGATCATACAATGAGATTTAAAGTTTTTACCTGTATTAGAAATGCCATATCAACCGCCAAGGATGTAATTACACCAAAGACAAGCCCTAACACTCCGTTAGCCACTGTGGAAGAACCAATATCCACATCTATCTGCACAATCATCATTCTATCGTCCTTCAAAACCAAATATTGATTATCATATCCATATTTTTTTTCTACATTGCATTGTATTATGGGTCTTACTTCCAAGTACTTTTCTCCTCGAATGTAGGTGCAGTCAACTGCTTTGCCCAATAAACACGGCGAGCTTCCAACACTTTGCCGAACAATCCATGAGCCCTGTGTTAGAAATCATTAAAAGGATTAATGAAAGCAGATATTAGATGGATGGTGATTCAGAACTAGAACATGAGAAAACTGAAGATTGATAGATGGATAGATTTAAGTGGAGAGGTAGGAAACCTTAGGGACAGAGGGGATGAGCTTCAACCTACTATTGCGAAACTCATCGTCACCATCCACGAAACGCTGGAAGAGTGATCCAGGTTCCAGTTGTTTCTTTACATTGTAAAAAACCATGCTGTAATGAGTTGATCCTGGAATCTAATTAAGAGAGCACAAAATTACCTAATTTGAACTCAGAGAATACCAACAAGATGATTTTGAATGAGTGCTCCTTAGGGACCAGTGACAATCCAAGTTCACACAGAAAGACAAGTCTATTAAGAACTTACTTGAAGATTTATGACCAAGGAGAATAATCCTTTCTGGGAGGCAACCTATGACAAACCAAGACCCTGTTATAACTAACACTACCCACATTATGTTAAACAAGTTTTCTCTAATATGTTCATAATATTTCTCTTTACAATCCAACACAACTTACTTGGGCTGCACACCCTGGTCGTCGCACCACATGATCCATTCTTTTTGTGCTCTTTAACCAATCGACCGCTACGAGCTTAGTGAGAGAGTTTCCTGCAGGCACCTTAACCAAAATCCATGAACTCAAAATCTTTTCTAACTTTTTCTCGAACAGCTTGATGATGAAAATGCACATAAGCATATTTCAAGTAGTAACCTTGGATTTGTCTTTGAAATAATTTTCACCGCGAACTTTGAAATTGTTTCCATCAGGTATTTGGTAACAATTGCGACTGTTTTCGCCTTCATCCCAACGTAAATTTCCAGAGAAGCAGGATGTGTCAAAAGTGTCTAATGCATTAGCTAATGCTTCTGCTCCCACTTCTTCAAAACAAAAGTGCATAGCAACGAGGGTCCATTCAATTCGACAACAACAAGAACACACTATGACATTTTAGTATTTTCAGAGGCATAGCAATTAAACCTGTTTGTATAATTTTGTTTTCAATTTTGCCACTTTGTCCCTGTAACAATAACATTAATTTCTCAGAATGAAAATTTAAATGGTATAAAAATAAAATCGTATATTAGGCAACCAACCTCATCTTCTGTCTCGATTATTTGATTATCCTCGTCCTCATCGGTGTCTTCATCCAAAATGATTGGATGTCTATTATCACTAAACACCTGATTTAGAGATTGACTAGATTGAATGCTAATTTCCTGTGCTTTCTGTTCCTTGTGACAATTGGACTCCGAGGTCATATTGACCATAATTGGAATTCTAGGCGTCGTATATATTTCATCCGTCTGCAAAAAGAGATCACGCATGCCTGCCATATACAAGTTCATATTACAAATATAGATTGTGCAATGAAGCATGAACAAGAAGAATATCTAGCTTGGTGTACCGGCAACGCTGTTCAACATCTGAAGTAGAGAATGTTGTTGAAACAAAGGGAAATAACCCACAAGCCACCCTTTAAGATCTATCTGCATTAGATATTGGACTTGAGTACGAGGTCCTCCACTGCGAGATTTAAGGGGTGAAATCTTGAACCCACCACCTAAAGTTAATCTCAATGGGTAAAACGAATAGTTTTTGCTATAGGAAAATAAACAAACTTGTTAATATTAATTAGATGCAAGTACTTTCGATGTGGGCTCTCACGCATCCTGGTTGAGGACCACAATTCTTATGTTCTCTTGAGTGAAATAGCACCACTGCAATATTGCATTAAGAACAACACTTTATAGATTGTTAAAGGATGCACAATGATTTGAGATTGTTTTTTTTTTCTTCGCTGAACTTAGTCACTGACCGTAGCTTCCATCGTCGTTGCGTCGCCAATAACGCACATAACAAAGGTCACGAGGCCATACGAACCTACAAAAGATTGATGTTCTTTTTGTTAGTTGGAGATGATGATGATATCCCTGAGACAAAAACTATGATGCAACAGTGATATTGCTATTACATGGGAAACCATTGTTGCTGCAGCCTGTGATATAGAATAGCAGTGTGTCCATCAACCTCTTCAACTAGGCAACCATAATGGAAACTACAGTCCCACCTATGCACAATTTTATTCCATGCCAGATGATTAAAAATTAATACAATTGCTATATATATATATATATAAAATCAGTAATAACGAGAAGTGTCGCACTCGAAGCGGGTGCCTTCCATGCTCATTACGAGCTCAAAAATCGCTTCACATGTGGCTTCGACCACACCAACCGCTTTCATTGCCTTGCTATATCTTCTTGGCTGCATATCGTATGTATAAGTTGAGAGTGAGAATTAAAGGTTGAAGGTTTTACCTACTATAGCATTGAGATTTAACAATGGGAATGTGAATTAACATGTCGATCTCTATATGTATAGCTTACTAGGTAATCAACTTCTAAAAGTTCCTCAAAGATCCGAAGCCCTGCGATTACAAAGATACATTTGTCATGTAGCGAGGAAGAAATTAAAATAATAATAAGGTAAACAAGTATAGCTACTTACCGTTTTGACACTTCACTAGTTGCCAACGCTTTTTTGGAGAAAGTTGATCGCGTGTCCAATCTGGTACTGAATCGGGAGGCTCTATAAGTAAAGAAACTAGGGTCAAATTGAATTGCATTACCAAGAGTTCATGCTTCTAATACGAAGGCCAATCACCTTTTTCCATGGTGCTTCCGCGATGCAAAGGTCGATTATTCTCATCTTCATCTTTAGGACTAAAAGTATTAGAAGAAAAAGAGAGAGAGAGAACAATTATGTCATATTTAATAATGGAGAAGCATATAGTATATATAATAAACAACTTAGTAAGTTGTTAAAAAACATTTGAGATTCAACCATTTAGTTTGCCGCCTTATCTTTCTTTTAGCATAATCAAATTGGATTTTCTATGTCCCTATATTAGAAAATCTCGAGGCATGCCAAATTTGAGAGTGGAAGAGTGGTCTATTGTTAGAGAGGAATGAGCAACTACAAATCTCTCCTTTCTTTGCAAATGATCCCAATGTCATCGTGGAGGTAATGACCAAACAACTCATTTATGCCTAGTAGACATTGCAAAAAGAATCAAATTTGAAGGATAATCTGAGGAAATTGATAGAATGAGAAATGTTCCTAAGGGGCACTTCAAGAAGATATTGATTTTGTGAGCACACTCTTTCATCACAAAGTTGGAGGATGCTTAGACAATGGACTAGATTGAGGAAGTATTGCTACGGAACATCACCTAGAGATACTAAGGAAAGTAAAAGAAAAACTTTCATTCTAGGAAAGCAAAACCTTATCTATGATTGGTGGAGTTACCCCTAACGCAGCTACCTCGATGACGATTCCCAACTACAACATGCAAACATGTAAAATCTCAATCACTTGTGTTCAAGGTTGAGAACTCCTTTAAAGAATCATTTAGAACAACAAAAATGAGAAGAAGATGATTTATGTGTTAGAGTTGAATATTATTGACTTGCCCAAAGTGGAATCCAACATAGGAATTTAGAGCTTTGAAGTGGCAAATACAACCATGTTGGAAAAGCTTTACGACAACATCTTGAAGGTTGATATATTAAATTGTCTTATAGTTTTGGAATGAAAACAAAAAAAGAGAGGTAGTAGTTCTCAGGATCATTTCGTAGTAGTGCAAGTTGATTTGCAAAAATGGAAAAAAGTCCATTTATAAATTTGAAAAATCCATCAAAGAAGGTTATGTATCGGATGTAAGATATGGCAAGGTACCTAGCATTAAAGTAGGTTCTAGAACCTCCTCCCAACCAATATATTATTGTAATTAAAAGGATTCAAAATTCTTACTAGGAGTCTTGATGACAATGTGAGAGTTTGGATTCGATGCTAATAATGACAAATATAACACGAGGAAAACCTTATAAGATCAACGCCATCAAACAAACAATTAAAATTTAATACTTGATTTGGAAATGCTCAATTCCTCAACAAATGAGTTTTTCTTTGGTAAACAATTCATAAAAGCCTTCTCACTAATGCAAAACAGCAAAGAAGACAACTTCAACCCTAATGAGATGTCTCCATGTTCTTATGGTGTGTTCAAAATCTATGAAGATCTAGAGAAAAAAAAATGCTTATTTCAAGTAAGCTATATTTTTTTTTTCAATCAACAAAATTTAATGGGAGAACCATGTATTCAACCTAGCCTTGAGATCCAAAGCATTAGAAGGCACAGAATGGAGAGTCCTTGAGTTCTTTTCACACAACATAAATTTGAGATATTTTTTCTCAAATGAATTTTGTAAGAATTAATTCAGAGTGAAATTTATGTTTGTTATCAAAAAATAATGTTATTAAAAGGTTTGAAATTTTTTAAACAATATGTTAACATTAATTTGGATGCGAATAAAATGTACTTAGTTTAATACTCTTCTAAATTATTAAATCTAATTGATTAATTGAGATTAGACCTCTTGTTAAGCCGTTGCCTTGAATTAATCTCAATTCCGTGTAAGTATATAACTTAGATTAATATGAAAATAAGAGTTTTTTTTATAAAATAAAAGCTAGCTTCCTCTCTCAACCTTACTGACCTTGTTGCCTGTGCCACCCTAGGGGTCATAATTAGAGTTTGATTAGGCAGCCATCTCCTTTCTCGTATGTGATCAGATACTAGTACATTAAGTCCTCAGGGCTTGCTCGAACGACTAATACAATCGTGTTAAAGTCCGAAAGGGCAAGGGGTCGATTCCTAGATTTCACCACCAGGCTATCGATGACTCCGCATTTCTGCACTGGCCGCCCTGGGTTCCTGATTTATCCTCCTCCACACGTAGAAATAACGATGAAAAACCGTTAATGTGACGATTCTATTT
>JBAMHZ010298530.1:0-13136 GCA_037177395.1 Alpinia galanga | reverse complement strand
TATATACATTACAACCTTTATTACATTACAAGCTTGATTAGCCTTAGTAAGTAATGGAAGCCCTAATAGATCGCATAGGATAAGATGTTAGACATACAGATGAAAATCCTAATAGATCTAGAAGGATCAGATGTTAGGCATAAAATGGAAAGTCCAAACAGATCAAGGAGGATTGAATGTTTAGTAATAGCGAGGTCCCAGTAGGTCAAGATTAACTAAATGCTTTCCATGAGAAATAAAGTCCAAACAGGTTAAGGAGAATTGAATGTTTGATAATGGTGAAGTCCCGGTTGGTCAATGTTGATTAGATGATTATCATAAAAAATGAAATTCAAACATTTCAAGGAAGATAAGATGTTTGACAAAGTGAAATCATGGCAGGTTAAAGTTATCTAGATGCTAGACAAGTGAAGTCCTGGTAGATAAAGGTTGATTGGATGCTAGACGAGTGAAGTCTTAGCAGGTCAAGGATAATTGAATGCTAAGCGGCAAAAGTCTCGGTAGGTTATGGTTAATCAAATATTAGGCAAAATTAAGTTTCAGCTTTGGAAAGGTTGAAATAGCAGTATTTGTCAACTGCTATAAAGTAGCAATTAGTTGATGAACCGTAAACCTAAAGATCGGAGATTTATAAAAGTTTTGGGTGCGATCAGTCGACTGCTATTGAGTAGCAATCGACTGATATTACTATTGGAGCGAACAAAGAGTTTGGAGCTTGACTATTCAACTCAACTAATCGTTATTAGTCAAATAGTTTGGCGGTCGATTAAAGAACTCGATTATTTGAGCATCAATCGATTGATGGTAATGTGCATTTAATTGATGGTAATGAGCAATCGATTGACGTTGTTCAAAGATGAGCTGGAAGACTTGTTTTGCAGATGCAACGTTCAAATCTACAATGGAGTAATTGACTAATGAGTTCTACTAGTCGATTGTAAGGTAGAAATCATCCCCGATTTGTAGCTTATAAAAGAGGGTTTTGGGGATTTTTGAAGTAGCTAGTTCTTGAAGACTTTGAAGGTAAATTGCTACTGCATTTTAGACTTTCAAAAAGTATTCCAATGCAACTAAATAGCGGCAAGCAAAGATCACACTTGATTATTGTTTACATTGCATTTCATTTTTATATTTATTTTTGCATTTGATTTGTGTTGCTTGTAACATCCGGTGTTGAAAGAGTTTTCTTCACCTCCGAAGGTATCCAAGAAAACGAAAACATAGTGGATTATCGCTAAGCCATAGAATAGAAATCGGGAGTTTTGAATCACATAAATTGGTTTGTGTTTGTACTATTTTTGTATTTATTTCCGCTACATATTAACATATTGTAGACACGAACGCAATCGATATACGATAAATTGAAAATCGCTATTCACCCCCTCTCCTCTAACAACACAATGATCCTAACACAATTGTCATCTAAGTTTTCAGCTCCAAATAAAAGTAGTGTAGTAGCCTTCCGATGTGTATATTTTTCCTAAAACAAGTCTGGCTATGGTTGGGAGGAAACAGAATGAAATAAAGACCTGCTCTTCCTTATTTCAGGAAGAAAGTAGCAGCTGAATTGGCAATAGTAAATTTGCAATGATCTATATGATCATGTATCCTACTTAAGACACACTAGTCTGTTATTGCACATGAACCCAAGGCATGTTTGCTTGATATGAGACCTTTTAATCTACCTAGATTTTTCTTTGAAAAATCCCATATGTAGAAGTAAAGCCAACTAAAGTACAAGGACAAATAATTAATGACCACAAGCAGAGTATTTGAATTACGAACAGTTTTTTCCTTTTCTCTGCATTTGCCAAATGTATCTATGTATGAAATGCAAATAATATGGGATAATACAACCACAGACCAGATGTAGTTGTCTGATGTTTAAATTTTATTGAATTTGGCCTGAGAAAGTAATAAATTTGGAGCATGCAGAAAATCGTATTACTAAATCGTTTCTGTGTAGGAAAATCCACACAATTTCAACTTGAGCCTTCAAGACCATCTTTCTTCCATACAAATATTGTTCATTCTTCAACTTGAAGCTTCAAATTCATCACTTTCTTGTGGCAAATGTTGATAGTTGGTTTCCCTTTCAAATTTTGTCCATGGTAACTTGTGTTTGGCAAGCTTCAGTTTCTTTGTTGCTATGCCCAAGGAATCTCCATTGTTCTACATGGAATGCAGTTTTGAGGGAAAATCATTAATTAAGCTTAATTTCAACAGAGAAGACACAATGAGGTAACATCTTCTATCATGCTTTGGTCCACAATGGAGATTTTAGTGCTAAGTGAAAAATCTGAATGATTATTGAAGTCAATTTCCTTTTTCTGAATGATCAATTATCCTAACTACTGATTTCATGATTTGTCAAGCTAACATACCTTCAGACATAGTCCGTCTGGTACATCACAAATGGGGTAGTCATGAGGACAGCAGTATGCAGTTCCAGTGCAGCATACTGCATTCTGATAGCCACAACATCCATAGAGTAAGCAGTATTCTCCCAGCTCAAATATACAGCAACAAGTTTCTTCAGAAGAACAGTATGACATATCTCCGCATTCTACTGGTGCAGGGCTAGGCGGCGGTGGCGGCGGTGGCGGCGGCGGCGGTGGTGGTGGCACAGCAGGTGATGGAAATGGTGATGGTGATGTAGATTGTTTGGTTGGGTAGGAAGCCATTGCATTTATTGCACAAACACCATAAGCTAAATCCGTGTTCCTTTTTATGTAGATATACCCTTTCATTCCCCAGCTTGTGCCCCACGAGTTTTTCACAATCCAGTAATCAACGCCTCCTTGTGATCCATAGCCAACAATTAGTACTGCATGATCGATGTCGTCCGGATTGCTGGAGCAGTCTCCATCATAGATGCCCTGAGTTTCAACTTTACTTGTCAGAATAACTCTGCTTAAAAATGTTGCATTGTAGATGAATAAAAGAGTTTGTTGCAGCATACTTACTCCTGTGTATAGTTGAAAATCTAATGATGAACCATCAATTCCCACACTGATAGGCTGTTGAACAACAGCACACAGGAGAGCATTTTCATTTTCAGCTACATCTTCGTACCCATCGATAGTCACCACTTTGATTTTCTCCTGATAAATAACCAACATGAAGTCAGAGGAGAAAAAGGTTTACATTAAGCTTTTACTAGACGATTGCATGTATGCTGTACCTTCTCAGTGTTGCATGTTCCATCCTGACCAGTGTAAGGGTAGTTTGATTCAGTGTTTATTCCCTCATTGCTTATTACCCATTCAAATGCATAATCCATGTAACCTCCCTCACAACCTTCGTTTGTTTTATCACAGTCAATAAGCTCTTGTTCTGAGAGACTGACAAGATCTCCTGTAACGATTGCATTTACACCTTCTATTGCTCCTGTCGAAGAGAATGCCCAGCAGCTGCCTGTAGCAGATAGCTTTAGTTTCTGAGTATATCTGAAAAAGGTATCATCAAAATTGCCTTCACTCTAACACAATGATATGATTGTCATATGTGAAATTCACAATCTAATTTCAAGTTAGTTTATAATGATGACTTAGTGCAAGGCTTTGGACCTACTGAATTTGTCCTTGGTTAATGACGAACATAAAGGCTATTTATAAAGGCTCTTCATGACACATAACCTTGTTTGTATTTCTGCTATATGTAGAGGAAGAAAATTAAATTGCTAATTCCTTGAGTACATAGGCTTGCATGAAGAGAAAAAATAACTTTTTTCATGATCTTACTGATTTTTTAGGCAATTAGGTGAATTTAATACTCATATTCTATGGTCAACCTAAACCTTTTCTATTACTAGAATTGAAAAACTGAGATGATGGATTATAAAGATGATGTATTAGAATTGCAGGCGACAGTTGCTTGCTACATTAACATTTTATATTTTTTCCCCTTCTTTTCTACTTGTCGTTATGATATTTTAGAGTAGATGAAACATTAAAAGGATCGGAAATCCCTTTCATCCAACATTTTGGTTTCTTCTTAATTAGACAATTGTTGAACTTTTTCCTCATTAAAATACTCACTACTGTAATTCTAGCAAAGTAATATCCACTGCGATTCTAAAATCCTAATTGCATTTGAGAGCTGAACCAAATCTCATTCTCAAGTTCTATCCTCTAACTTGATTGGTTGAATCAAATGGGTCAAGCGGGTTCAGTGGGTTGGCAATTGAATTGGCTCCACCAATTTGGTTGGATAGTTTGAAAACAATTCTAAAAAGCTGAGTGGGCTTGATTGTTTCGATGGTTTGGACAGGCTGAATGGTAAAGATGGTTGATCATTTCGAGTGGGTTGATTTGATCTATCAGTCTAGGTAGGATGGGCAGGCCATGTGAATAGGGGAGCTGAGCAAGACAAATGAGCATAGTTATTCAAGTGAGCTGAGCAAGTTTATGAGTTTGATATAGGTGGGTTAAGTAGACTGAACAAATCAAGTGGGCCAAATCGACACAACATTTTGGTCTAGCTGGGAGGGTTAGTTGGGTCGGTTGGAACCACACAACTGATAGACTAAGCAAGCATGTCAGACTAGCAGGTTTTATTGGTCAGGTGGTTCAACATATTAAATGGTCGAGATGGATTGAAACTCTTGGTGAACTGATTGGACCTGTTGTGTTGATTTCACCAAATAAGTAGAGAAGTTAGGTGAATAAGTTGGGTCGGTCTTAATGTGTCAAGTGAGTCAAATGACTCTAAAGATTCAAGCGGGTTAGATGCTTTCAATTGTTTGGCAAGCTAGACGATATGGGCAAGTTGCCCATTTCGAGTGGGAGCAGGGCATAGATGATTTGAGTGGGCTAAGCGGGTTGGACGAGTTACATGGATTAGGTTGGTTGAGCAGGCTAAACAAATCTAGCAAGCTGAATGGACTAGACATTCTAATATTTTCATGAGGATTCGTTGGGCCTATCCTACCTGGTGGACTACGCAGGCATGTTAGGGTAGTCGATTTGGCAAGTCAAGTGGTCCAGGTGTGCTGAGTGGTTGGGTGAACAAGATGCTCCCCATAGAACGAATGGGTTAGTCGGGTTGGTATCACCTAGCAAGAAGAGAAGTTGTTCAACCCTAACTTTCTGAAGTTCTACAGGATTGTGACTGGCTAGTTCTCATTCTCACAGAGTAGCTACCAGTTTAAGCACTGTCTTTATGCCAATTTGATACATTGGCGCCATCCTGAATCTCTCTTATTTTTCTTGAAGAATATCAGTAATAAATGAGTGCTAGCAGACATTCAAAGAGGAATGAAATTGGTAGCTAAACACAAATTGAGAAATATAGTTAGCATTATCCTTGCAATGGCTCATTACTGCAATTTGTTCTGTCCTAACAAATTTAGCAGGGAGAGAGCAAACTACAAACCAGTGCTGCCATTTCTACATGTTTTACCTATGATATTGTGCATTTTCCATGACAATGAGTAAGTCTTATCCCATTAAGTGAGATCGATTATATGGATCCTTCTATGTTATTTACTCTCTTCCTTAATATACCATTATCTTTATTTAAATAAATTTTATATTATTTTATCATTGCTAATCAAGTCTTCTTTGTTCTTCCTCTTTCGTATTTAATTTGTATATTTGTAATAGTTTCACATTGTCTAACTGAAATATTTACCGGTTGTCTAAGTATATATCTATATCATTTTAAATACATCTCTCGGGTGCAATTCAACTTTCACTCTATTATTCTCATTTCTTCTTATTATCCATCTTTCTATGTTCACACATTCACACAAATAGTGTATTTTCCTAGCTGAAACAAAATTGTGTATCGTATATCGAATTAAAATGTAAAATGTGAAAGCAACTCACCGCAATCTCCTTGATCTTTAACTGCAGTGACTGCTTCTTTCTTCCTCCAATCCAGTGATGTAGGTGCCTCGCAGCTCCATAGTGCCGAATCCACTTCGCCGTGCTCAACCCTGCTTCGCCTCATTTCTCTGACCCGTGGTATCCTGCTCAAATACTTGGCCTTGAACTCCTCGTTGCTCAAATCAGCAAACCTGGTGAGCCCGACTGCATGACTCGGGGAATGAGCTGCTTTTCTCGAGTTCCAGCCGAGAACATATTCTATGTTAGCGAGAAAATTCTCAAACCCCCGGGCTTTCTCAGCAGGATCCCTGTAGACCCTGTGATGCACCATCCGCCACTGCTCGAAGAGCTCAAGAGCACGCGCAGTTGCATTGGAACCAGGGGCATATCCTGCAATGGAGAATTCACTGGGGAGAGAGCACCAGACTGGGTTCACCCAGAGGAAGAGGAACAGAAATAAGTATGAAACAAGGGCGTTTGTGGTTGTGTGAGAGGTCATTTTGGATCGATCTTGATGGTAAACTGAGAGTGGAAGCTTATAGTCATATATGGTATTTGGAAGCTGTGAATTAGAGTAGTTGGCACGCAGTTTGAATCGTTGTTGGACAGATTTAGTGTGCACAAGTAGAATGCCATGCTTCGTGGAGAAGTAATAAGATGTTCATCTACCTTTCAACAACTAACAGTCAGTTTCATGTTGGTTCTTCCAGTTTCAAGAAAGCCAATGGAAAACAGCGCTGGCACTCACCTCAATTTTTGGTCAAAACTTAGTATGATTAAATAGTTGTAATCATCTCCTAGCTCTATTTTATTTTATTTTATTTTGATAAAGTAGGTGTTTATGTTTCACTCGATTAATTTTGGAAATAGATAAAAAAAATTTCTCTGATTTACTTGCCAAGTAAATTCGAAATACAATTGATGCTGGCCAAATGACCCAATGGGAGAGCGGGGTTGATCACATGTGCAGAGGTTAAGTCCGGAAAGAGCTGGGGGCCCTCCTATTCTCCGGGCACCTACAAGGATCAGAGGAAGCAATAGAAAACGCCTACAGTGCTCCGGTGGAGCTACTCCGATGCTCAAGTTAGAATATGGGAAGATGAGTAACAGTAGATGCAAATGTATAAGAGGAGAAGAAGAAGACCTCTTCCAATGACTCAACATTCAGTTATACAAGGATATTCTGATAACAGTATCCTGACGGCGGCATGCTCTGATAGCCGTATGTAACAGGCGAGAGTAGAGAATATCATGTCGTCATTAATGCATCCCTTATGAGAGGACATTCTTTCATAAATGCTAGGGGCAATATCATGGCATGGACGCCATACCTTGTCAATATTTGCAGATAACAGCCTTTACTGTCAGGACCTGTGTTATGAAACAACGTACTGATTGGAATATATACATATAAAATGTTCTTTCGGAGTAGTCTGATTAAACAGGATGTCTCCTGCCGAGACACGAGGGATGATCTCCTACCGAGACATGAGGGATGGTTTCCAGCCGAGACATAAGAGATGGTCTCCCGCTGAGACATAAGGGATGGTTTCCCGCCGAGACATAAGGGATGTAAGAGATGGTCTTCTGTCGAGACATAAGGAATGGTCTCCCACCGAGACATAAGGGATAGTCTCCCGCTAAGACATAAGGGATGGTCTCCTACTCAGACATAAGAGATGGTCTTCCGCCGAGACATAAGGGATGGTCTCCTATCGAGACATAAAAGCGTTTTCCGCCGAGACATAGATAAGGGTCTCCTGTTGAGACATAAGAGATGAATCTATTGGGCCCATTCCCCCGCGATGTGGTTAGATTAGGTCCGAGTTTGACTAACCTTAGGTCATGAACAGTTTTCACTCGTATCAACAATGTTTGCACATCTAGAGAGAGAGGGTCTGATAGAACATGCATATTAGGATTCAAATCTTAATCATTGTATTTGTTCATTTGAATTCTTTGATCAAAACTTCATCCAAAAATCACAATAAAAGTTCTAAATAAGAAAGAAAGTATCACTGCAATGATAAATTTATTATCGGATGATCTGATAATCATAGATTTAAATTGCAAAAATATATTATTCTTTCATCCACTTCTAAATCTCATGCGATCAAACTTTCATCCACTTCTAAATATTATTCTTTTAAGATTTTTTTTTCTTTTTTAGCACCTAACCAAGTTTTAGTTAAAATTTGAATGCCAACATATAATATGTAGTGTTTGAATATTATATTAGAAATTTTAATAATAATAATATGCATTTTTTTTTTAAATTATCATCAGATTATTTCAAATGCTAACACATCTCATTATCTTTTTATCCATGATCTATTCCCTTCATGCACATCCATTCTCCATCTCTACCTAACCGCTGCTTCATTTTTTCTATAACCTAAATATCCAAATTTATTGAATAAATTTAAAATATATATTTAGAGATTGATTTTTAAAATATTCATATGTATTGATATTCAAATTTCAATCTTCAGATAGGGAGTTTAGACCCACTTCAGAATCGATTCTTGCTCTCCTTGTGATAATTCGCACTGGGCTAGTCAACCGCCTATCTTGTGGGAGACACTATTAGAGATTCTGATCTATGCGATGAAGCGTGTATCATGCATCAATATAAAGAGATCTCTAATTAGAAGCTGGCAAGAAGTGTAATCAAGCCATAAGGAAAATATGTCAGCTTCAAGAGAATTTAACGATAACATTCATAAAAAATTCTATCAGTATTGCAAAATTCTTCTATTAATCAGAAGCATTAATTGAACGATAAGGTAGGAACAAGGTGAGCAGCATTGCGTATGGATTTGGTTGGTCGCTATACAAAGATACAAAGTGCTACTAGTGTCCAATGAACACTCCAGCCATTTGTTAAATAGGAGGATGCTAACAATAGCAATCTATTAGATATCTTGAACCATGTTATCTGTAACAATTAGGTGTCATGCGGTGAGTTATTTGGAGCTGGATGTCCAATTGTAGTGAGGTGTTATACAAACCTCGATCGACAGTTTGGTAGAATCTTGCAATGTGGTAATATTGTCGAGAAGTGGTGTCGAGGAGGTACAGAGATTTGGATTTTTAGTGATCGAGTGAACCCAAGTGTTGTATTAAGGATTTGGCTTGTCACTATGCAAAGTGTTACTAGTGCCCAATGAACACTCCAGTCATTTGATAAATAGGAGAAAGCTAACAATAGCAATCTGTTGGATATCTTGAACCAGGTCATATGTGACAACTAGGTATTATGTGGCGGGCTATTTGGAGTCGGATGTCTAATTATAGTGAGGTATTGTAGAAACCTTGATCGACAGTTTGGTAGAATCTTACAATGTGGTTATGTTGTCAAGAAGTGGCATCGAGGAGGTACAAAGATTTGAATTTTTGGCGTTCGAGTGAACCCGAATACTGTGTTATATGACTTATGGATTTGGCTTGTCACTATACAAAGTATTACTAATGCCCAATGAACACTCCAACCATTTGTTAAATAGAAGAAAGCTAACAATAGCAATCTGTTGGATATCTTGAACCAGGTCATATGTGACAACTAGGTGTTGTGTGGCGGGTTTTTTGGAGTCGGATGTCTAATTATAGCGAGGTATTGTAGAAACCTCGATCGACAGTTTGATAGAATCTTGCAATGTGGTTATGTTGTCGAGAAGTGGCATCGAGGAGGTATAAAGATTTGAATTTTTAGCGTTCGAGTGAACCTAAATATTGTGTTATATGACTGCCTATGGATTTGGCTTGTCACTATACAAAGTGCTATTAGTGTCCAATTAACACTCCAACCATTTGGTAAATAGGAGGAAGCTAACAATAGCAATCTGTTGGATATCTTGAACCATGTCACATATATCAACTAGGCGTTGTGCGACGGATTGGTTGGATTCGAATGTTCAATTGTACAGAGGTGTTCTAGAAACCTCAACCGACATTTTGGTAAAATCTTGTAGTGTGGTAGTGTTGTCAAGAAGTGGAATTGAGGAGGTACATAGATTTGGATTTTTAGCGATCGAATGAACCCAAGCATTGTATTATAGCAATGCTTATGGATTTGCTTTTCACTATTCAAAGTGTTACTAGTGCCTAATAAACACTCCAGTCATTTATTAAATAGGAGGAAGCTAACAATAGCAATCTATTAGATATTTTGAACTAGGTCATCTGTAATAATTAGGTGTTGTGTAGCAGTTTGTTTGGAGTTGGATGTCCAATTGTAGTGAGGTATTGTAGAAAGCAGTCTGGTATAATCTTGCAATGTAGTAATGTTGTTGAGAAGTGGTGTCGAGGAGGTATAGAGATTTGGATTTTTAATGATCGAGTGAACCCAAGTGTTGTAGTATAGCACTGCTTATGGATTTGGCTTGTCACTATACAAAGTGTTACTGATGCCCAATGAACACTTTAGTCATTTGTTAACTAGATGGAAGATAACAATAGCAATCTGTTGGATATCTTGAACCAAGTCATATGTAGCAACTAGGTCATGTGGGACGGATTGGTTGGAGCCAGATGTCAATTGTAGCAAGGTGTTGCGGGAACCTTGACCGACAGTATGGTAGAATCTTGCAATGTGGAAATATTATCAAAAAGTGGGGTTGAGGAGGTATAGAGATTTGGATTTTTGGTGATTGGGTAAACCCAAGTGTTGTGTTATAGCATTACTTATGGATTTGGCTTGTCAATATATAAAGTGCTATCAGTGCCCAATGAACACTCCAACCATTTATTAAATAGAAGGAAGCTAAGAATAACAATCTGTTAGATATCTTGAACTAGGTCATGTGTAGCAACTAGGTGTTGTGCGGCGGCCGGTTGGTTGAGCCGGATGTCCAATTGTAGTGAGGTATTGTAAAAACCTCAATCGACAATCAGATAAAATCTTGTAGTGTGGTAATATTGTTAAGGAGGTACATGGATTTGGGATTTTAGTGATTGAGTGAACTATCACTGCTTATGGATTTAGCTTGTCACTGTACAAAGTGCTACTAGTGCCCAATGAATACTCCATCCATTTGTCAAATAGGAGGAAGCTAACAATAGCAATCTGTTGAATATCTTGAATCAGATCATATGTAGCGACTAGGTGTTGTGCGGCGAGTTGGTTGGAGTCAAATGTTCAATTGTAGCGAGGTATTGTAGAAACCTCGACTACCAATCTAGTAGAATCTTATATTGTGGTAATGTTGTCAAGAAGTGGTATCGAGGAGGTACAGAGATTTGAATTTTTGGTGATTGAGTGAACTCAAGTGTTGTGTTATATCACTGCTTACGAATTTCGGGTTTGATTGTATGCAAGGATGTGATTTGAACTTGTATAATAATGGTATGGTTGATGCAATGGTTAGATGTGGCTTGGCATCTTGTATAATTGTGCATGTGGGTTGAAATCTACCAACCTAGCAGTCAGGGACTGTCTCTGAACCATCATAAGGGAAATAAATCACGGTGAAATTTTAGCTCTTGAGACTAATAATCAGCGCATGGAAAGACGATACCTTTGTGTTTGTGAGAGATTAATCTATTATCTATTGTATAATATCTGTATGTACTAGTCACTAGGTCCTTTTCGTGGAGACTTGATATCTATAATAATGTAGATAGGAAATAATTTAAATAACTGGAAAAAAAACTTCTTTTCCCTTCTTCTGGCCCAAGTTTGGTGAAATAAAATAAAACTTATATTTCTCCCACCTCTTTTTTGGGTGAGCAAAATATCAGCTAAACAAATTAATTGACCGAAATGTTCGATTATTTCAAAATTTTGATTTTTTTTAAACTATCATTTATTTTGGTTCGTTCGGATCGGTTTAAAATTTGAAATTTAAAAATTAATTAAACCAATTAAATAGAATTGAAAATATCAGTGGATTGTTATATTGTGAGTAGTCGATTAATGTTTCCGAAAGTTGATCAATAGATTGTTTAATTTGATTAAAAAACTAAATAGAAAATTGATCAACTGACTGCTCAATTTAATTAGTCACGATAAAAATGAAATTTGAAAATAATATATCACTCGATTGATGTGAAATAAATTTTTTTGATTGATTTGATTTCTAATCGAATTTATCCATGTTTTATTGGTCGACTGCTCAATTCAATTCGATTGAGAATTTAAATAGAAAATTAATCAGTCAACAATTCAATTTGATTACTCAGTCCATAAAAATGGAATTTGAGAATAATATATCACAGTTGATTGACAAGAAAAAGAAAATTTTGATTAATTCAATTTCTAACCGAATTTATTATATTGATGTTTTATTGGTTTGATTTGTTCAATTTTCATGAGAAAGTTTGATTGTTTTGGTTTGCTAAAAAAATCAATTTAATCAATTTTGAATTAATCGGTTTGGCTATTAACTAATTGCTCAGCCCTATACCTCTTCTTCATCCAAGTATGAGAGGTTAAGTTTTAGCCCCCAAGGGCATGATGTAGCGGTGAAAGCGATGAGACATTTCACATGAGAACATAGTTCGACTGTAGGAGTTTTAGCCCCCAAGGGCATGATGCAGCGGTTCAGCAATAAATTTTTGAAAAAATCTGTAGAGGCGGCCCTTTATGCAGGAGTTTGTCTAGCGGATGGAGTACGAATTTAGCATTGAATAGCTTTTTAGGGACGACACGACTGCAGAGTCCGGACTGATTCACTAAAAAGCTATGAGTGCTTCCTTAATTTACTCAGATTATTGGTGGAGATTCGTTAGAGATTCGATCTCTTCCAGCTTAACTATTGAAAGTGCGTCCCTGAAGGATCGTGAGACAGGATTGATCATCCCTAGAGATTAATTAGGCCGAAGGTTTGAACATCTGGTGCTAAAAAAACATGAGAGGTTAAGTTTTCGGTTTAGGATGGGGTTATTGTTGGTGATAACACATTCATTGTCCTACTTCTTCTAGAGCAACGAAAATGTCCTAAGGAAAAAAAAGGAGGAAGAAAGATAAAAAAAAAGGAATATAAAAAATAATGAAAAACACTTTAATTCACGTGATAAAAAATATGATAACATGTGACGTACTTTTTATAGTCAATCCTCCGATATAATAAAAAATGATAAATTACGAGGGGCTTCGCTTTAACACGGTAGTTCCTTTGTATAAAAAGGTCAAGAATCTAGTGAGATACTTTACATCCACTAGAAATTAATCCTAAAACCTCATGTATCAATCACTTATGCAATTATCAACTAAGTCAAAGAGGCAAAAAGAAAAAAAAACACTTTAATTCATAATCATTAGCTAGGTGTTATAAAGACTTCGTTATCATCTTTGTTACCCTAAGT
>JBAMHZ010298421.1:0-13136 GCA_037177395.1 Alpinia galanga | reverse complement strand
GTCAAATCGATGAACGTCGCTAGTCACCCCCCTCCAGTTGATGTCACCGGTCCTTTCAATTTTGAGAATGAATATCTAAATTTTAATTTGGAAGATTTTAGAGCGTATCAATAAGAATTTGAGTCAAATGAAATTGACATTGTAAATAGAGTCAAAAATGACAAGTTTGAGTTGTTAGCATACTTGAGGGAGTTTGGTTCGCTTATGTCAAATTGTATATTTGATATAATATTAGATGATGACACTTAAATTGAAAATTTAAATATTTTTTATACTATTGTACTATATTCATCATGCTTTGTGTCTTGTTATATATCATGACATCCTCTCATACATATTTGATACATGATTATACTTGTCATAGTATTTATTTGCCATGTCATATCATACATGGATCATTCAAATGTATTAAATTTCTTTTTATTTTTTATTTTTGACTAGTGTCAGGTATCCAAGTCTTCGGCCCGACTAATCCTGAGGATGGTCGGCCCTATTCCATAAATCTCTTACGGGGCATTAAGTAACTCCTAAGCGAGATATGCTCCACCGGCTACCAGGGTAAATCAAGAAGTGCTTGCGTGGGTAGTCTTAGCAGCTGTAGCATCTTTGGTTTGTCACCTCATTTGGAGAAAAATCCTACAAATGTGCAATGGCTAGGGATTGAACCGTGGATATTTGGGAGTCGAGTTGGATGCCCTACCACTGCACCATAGCCTTGCAAATGTTTTTCTAATTTCACACTCATGTGACATTTTTTCTAAATAATGAAGAATGTCTTTTAACATATCCTATAACTCTTTAAGCCTACTAAACTTGCTTTGTTGTGCTTCTACATCTAGAAGGCTATGTTGTTCATAAAAACTAAACTACTTCCATTTCTACATTTTAAAGGACTTTTGGTTATCTACAAGAGATGAAACGGCTTTAGCATACTGACTAAGCACAAAAGTAGATTTAAAAAGGCACATTTTTTTCAATATTCTCCTTCACTTTCTGCACTAGCAACTGAGTATAAAATTAAGTTACTTTAGTGGTAATTTCCTATGAGTTTATGGTGATCAAAAGAGTATACTACTTGTCCAATATTTTTATGAAGGTCATTCACTCAAGTAAACTAGTTTGCCCAAAATTATAGCCATCCTTACACCCCCCCCCCCCCAAACTTTATTGATGTGTGATGTTACTATAAAGGATGAAATGAAGACATTACTATTTAAAAGCAATTAGGTGTAGCTCCAATAAATAATAAAATCGAATAGATTGGCATCGGACATGTTCAAGTTGCAAGGTTAGAGAGATGAGGTCAAAATAAATATTAGTCAATATAGTCAATAAAAAAATTTAGTTAATTTGAATATTACAAGTAATATAGTCTTTCATAGATTTCAATAGAGGGAAAAAATTTCATGTAGCCGACTCACAAATAGCTAGGACAAACATGGCTTGTAATGATGATGACCGCAACCATGCCTACATTAGAGCAATTCTTTGATAGATAAACCCTAATATTTGACTAAGTTTGACTAGATCAATTAGCTTTCCCTATTGCACATCATGATTATTGAGATTTTTTCCTTTCATTGAATTAATCCAAGGAACCTACCTAATGTGAATTTGCCATTTTCCATAGATGCTAATCACATTCCATATGATGACTAAGATTATACAATTTTTCAAAAAAATATTTAATTTTCTCTCGGCTTCTTTTGACCCTCTCGTTAAGTAAGGTTGGCGTTTCTAAGACCCAAAAGTAACATTTTATGGAAATCATAAAAAAAAGGAGAAGCATCACAATACAAAAAGGGGAGAAGCATCTATTAGGCAAGTGCGAGCAAACATATAACTCTTCTAGTCTTTCTTGAGGCAAGAGTAGGTACCCATTTTTTCACTCATCCCAAATAGATCCATTCGATCTCGTTCCAAAAGTTCACTCTGTAAGTTTGTAGATAAAGAAGAATGCCACAATCATCATTTTGTTTGTTCTAATTCCATTCTTGACTATAAATGTGGTTTAAATCTTGATTTGTTTTCAGGACTATCTTTCTTGATAAAATGATGAGATATCCACATTCAAGAAAAACTAGGGCTTTTGCTATTTTCCTAAAACTCTTGTTATCATTTTTTTTCGATCTAAGGAGAATTTGCAGCCTAGAAGCCTTGAGTTCCCATTTATGGCTATCATTTGATGATTTTTGTTAGTTTTGTTGATCATATTGATAAAATTAATCTAGATCGGATCAAAGCGAACATGTTTATTCTTTCGAGATGAAATTTGTTTGCCTCGTGGTTTTTCTTCTTTTCTTTCTCTAAACTCTAGGAACGAAGTTAATTAGGGTTATCTTACGATCTGCCTAATATTGTACCTTGCATGTCCATAACTAAAACTCTAAGGAGAAATTGTGTTTACAAGATATACGTGTTTGTGATGGATTTCCACTTGTCTTATATTTCCTTCTGAGTAGTATTATTCATGGATCTGAAGTTGTCAAGTATCTTTGCCATTTTTTATTTGTTTACCTAAATAGATCACATCTATGATCATCAAGTTTGATTAAAAGTTGTATTAAATGATTTTCATTAATTCTAAGTTTTGTTCACTTTGCATGCAAAGTGATCACTCTACATACCATCCTTGTATCAACCATGCGGATATAGATGTCAACTTGAATGAGGGTATCCTTCTTCACATTAACATGGGCGTGTGAGTCAATTGAGTTGTCAATCACTCTTCCAATTGGACAGAAATCTCTTTAGATTTCATAAGACAATGAGACTCTTCACTATTTGCAGATAAAATCTGCTAATCAAGGCTCCTAATAAGGAATTGAAAGCTCATAACATTAGCACAAACACATTCTTTGAAGAGAATATTTGCGCACTTGAGCCTGGACCTTCAGGTCGGGTATGCTTTGAGAGACATGGGTAGCTTTGCCTTTTCTTGAATAGAGATATAATTCTCTTTTCAGGCATATATATGTAGCATTTCCTCTTTGCCAACGAGAAATTAATCCCCTATCACAACTTATCATACGACAGAACATTTTTTTCTAAAAAAAATCTACTAATAGATATTGATAAGAATTAATATACACATCCAGATTTGTATCATTATACAACCCAAGATTTAAAGCCAGTTATCCAATGTCATGCATGCATTTAGCTACAAGGAAGATTGAAGGCACTGTTTAAGGAAATTTCTTTTGTAAACTTATAGTGTCAGTTCCTTTACAGAAAGTTGTATTTCATCTAGAGTTGCATGAGGTTTTTAGCCAAAGCAGATTCGTTGTTGTGTGATATGGTAGATATGTTGGAGACTAAATATGGATAGCAGTTATACATAGCAAAAAAGAACATCTAAAATGAAAAATAGGAAATGATCATTTTGTTAACATAAAGATATGAAGCCAAACTTTGTTGCATGTGTTGTTTCTTTTAGGATATATACAGATTTATGTTTGTATTAAGGGATTCAAGTTAGCCAAAAATTACATTTCTTCTTTGGTTTTTTCCCCCTGACAACTCATATTTAGCATTAACAATACTTACTGTGTACTTGTATTACCATGTCTAGTTCAGTTACCATGTCTAGTTCAGTTTCCTTTGTAGGAAGCATACACTGTTTATGGTTAACATTAGTTCAATCAAGAGGAATAATTTTAGCATCAGAACAGATCGTTGTTGTATGGTATGATAGATATATTGGAGACCTAATATGGATAGCAGTTGTAGTATAGCAAAAAAGAACAGCACCAAACATGAAGCATAAGTAATGATAAGTTTGTTAACAAGGATATGAGGCCAAATTTTATTGCATATGCTATTTCTTTCAGATATATGACAGATACAATATGTTTGTATGAAGGATTCAAGTTAGTAAGACTTTCTTTTTTTTTCGGCTTTTTCCCTTGACAACTCATAATTAGCATTGACAATAGTTAGCATTCGACTAGTATTACCATGTACAGTTCTGTTTCTTTTATAGCAAGATTGCAGTGTTCAGGCTTCTTATATTACTGTACATAATTCTACTGTGTGATCGAACATGTTGCTTTTATTGAATGTGCAAGCAATTAATCTGAGACATGCATGGCTATGCATATAAAAATATAGAGAGAGACCCAAAGTCAACAGAGAAATCTCTCTCTTCATAAACATTTTTATTGCATGAGTATAATGACAAAAACCAAAATCCCAAATATGGACAAATCTCAGTGTGCAGATCATTCTTGAATACAAAGGAAACTCCTGTACCCCATTTCTTTTGGAGAAGAAATTAATCATTAATGCATATAAACATTTAACCCACAGTTCCAGTTTCCTCACTATGTTTCTCATGTTTTTATTTAATGCTAAGGTTTCCGTATATAGCAGCATTATAGATGAGGATATAAATAAAATGTAGTGCTGATCAAAACACGCCCGCACGCACACACATATATATATGTTTTTACTTCTACCCATGTTTTTCTTCTCTTTATGATATGGATCATCATATTGTTCTGGTTGCAGCCCTAGCTACGCACAAGATGTCAAGAAGGGTTTCTACAGTAGACAGTTTAGCTCAAAGCCACCATGAACAACCAAACCTTAACCCATCTGAAAAGAAGAAAAGAACAACCAGGCCAGCAGGGTGTCCAGGTAGGAATTCTGATTCCTATTATCTTGTCCAATTGTGCAATCTTATTTTGAGTCAATACCAAATACTATTAAATGCTATTAGATTGAGTAATATGCACTAAAAGTTGAACTTATGTGATGAAAATAAGTCAAGTTTTTTCTAAGATTGATTATTGAATTTAGCCTATATTGGAGTATTTAGTAAATATAAGTAGAATGTTCAAAAACCACAGCTCTATGCATGAATTTTTCATGTTTAAAATAAATCTATCCAGTCTGAAGATGTCAGCCAACTTTGGTAAGGGCTATGGTGGTATTGCACAAGATCAGAAGATCTTATTATTGAATCTCCTCTTCATCAATTTTTAAAATGGGGATTCATTCTTTACTATTAAAATCTTTGTGTTTATTTTTAGAATGTCTATACTAACTCACTATTCTATTTAATGTTCACCAAGTAACTAATTTGTATGAATATAACAATAGCAAGTAGAACAAGAACAACAAGAATTAACTGTGCTTCATACAAATTTAGGATTTTTAAAGTTCAAACTGCATATTAGATTTAGTAATTAACCCTATAATATCTTTGTCATTTTCATGCGAACCAATGTGGTGTCTATATGATCATCTAAGATTGCCTGCCATTAAAATTGATGGCAAAACTAAAATCTTGGATTACCAGATCCTGGTGCAGAGGTGGTGGCGCTGCAGCCGGAGGATCTGCTGGCCACCGGTCGGTACATTTGCACAGTTTGCAGCAAGCGCTTCCAGCGCGACCAAAATCTGCAGCTCCACATGCGCACTCATAACGTCAACTACGAGCTCAAGAAGTCCGGCCGCACCCCAGCGCGCCGCAAGGCCTACGTCTGCCCCATCCCGTCCTGCGTCTACAACCACTGCTCCCGCGCGCTCAGCGACATCACCGGCATCAAGAAACACTTCAACCGCAAGCACGGACCCAAGAACCTGAAATGCCCACATTGCACCAAGACCTACGCCGTCGAGGCGGACCTCAAGGCCCACATCAAGAACCACTCTCTCCACCACTATCGGTGCAAGTGCAGCGACACATTCTCCAGGAAGAACAGCTACGAGGCATATATCGCGTTGTGCAACGAGCCTTCGGAGGAGGGTGAGAAGGTGCCAAACCTGATGGATGCCGGAGAATCGAGCGCTGCACGCTATGCCTTTAACGAGAACTCTGGTCTGCCGGATATGAACGAGCAGGTGGAGTACCCTGTCGATATCGTTAATGATGAGGTGGCTCCACTGGGTGAGGCAACAATGGCGGAGCAGCACCTGAGTGTGAATCTACCAGCCATGGCTAACTACAACCCGGACGTCCCAGACACCCGCGAGCAGATGAACCACTTTCTGTCCTTGCTGCCCGATGACCCTGACTTCCTCCCTATGCGCCTTACCGATCTGCTGAATGGTCGCTATGACGAGATCTTTGGCGGCGTGGTTGGCTGTACAACCCCGTCGCCGTTGTCTGGGGCCAGCCACTCAGTGCTGCCGCCGCCAGCTTCGTTGCTTGACGGATTGAGAGTGCTGAATGGCTCGGCCGTCGATTTCTGTCCGGGTTCTTCCTTTTCCTTAATGAATTCGACAGAGAAATCGGCTGGATTTAGGTCGAAAAATCGTTCTTTGACAAACATGTGTCTCTATGAAACAGGGGAAAAGACATCCGTCCAAGCAAATTCCACAGCTAAAAATGATTTCTTGGGCAGCACATCGGACTCGCTAACTGAGGTTGGGCAGAAGAGTAACCCTAGCACCGCCAGCCCAATGCTCGGGAGTTTACCGTTCATGAACAACAACACAAACCAGAAATTCTATGGCCCAGTGCTCTCCGAATCCTCATCAGGGTCAGCCTTGCTGCAGAAGGCAGGGTTGATGAATTCCACAGCAACCGATCCCTTGCCCACGTACTTCTCCGGCCTGGTGATGAAGACGCCGACGTATCTCTTCCAGGCTCAGCAACAAGAGCATATGCTGCCGCCGGCCCCCGCGCCAAGCTTCCTCACCCCAATTCCAAATCTAAAACCCGTGCCAGGAAACATAAATCCACTCTTCGATCACACGCAGGAGAACAATCACAGAAACCTGAGCAGGAGTGCCTTCTCGATCTACCGCCCGGAATACGGTAGCATTTCGGCAAACAACTCCCCGGCGACTTCCTACTTCTGCAATTTCCCGCATAGCACCGACTCCTACTCGTGGCAGAAGGGCAAGGCGCACACTGGTCTCGTGAATTACTTCACCGAATCGACCATGGAGCCCGGAATTTTTCCTCCAGGTAATCCAGTTCAATCGCTTGTGAATCCATATACTTTGTCCTGCAACATTGGGCCAAGCAGTGGGCGAATGATGGAAATAGGAGGGCAGAGGATGATGAAGGCCGCTGACACGGCGGCTCTACCTCCGCATCCAATGGCGCGCCCTGCGGTGATGACGCAGAACGGGGAGGAGGCGTTCGATGATGGGATTACAATGGATCTGCTGCGGCGACAAGAAGAAGGGGTCGGCCAATTCCACCAGGCGGAGGGGACCAATACGACATTCCCGGCGAACAACGACAGCGAGGAGCAGAGGGGGTTCTTCGGCGGTGTAAATGGCTACCCGAAACATTTCTGGTGAGTTAGAAGCCAACAAATGGGAGGAGGAAGAAAAAGTTGATGATTTTATTAGAACAATCAAAAAAAGGCAAGACATTGCAAACTAGTTGAACATTTTTTAAAATTATGATGTCTGACTTTGGATTAAACATATTTGTGTGCATCTCTTATTTGGTTTTGACCGTATGTTTTCTACTTACTTAACAATAATAAAATTTATTTAAATATAAATGAAAAAAATAATGAGAGATTAAATTTAATGGTGTAAAATGTTTTATATAGTAGTTTTTTTAAATTGTTTTATTTGAGGTATATGACTTTTTTTATTTGCATCATATTTTCAATCTTTCGGTGATCAATTCGATTTTATAAAAAAAATTTATCGACCACCAGAATAAATACGAAAAGTGCTCACAGTACGACAACTAAGCTCGACTTTACAATCATGTCATCCTTATAAGCATATTTAATATCAAAGTCGAATTCTATTTGTGAAGATGAACTTTCAAATTCATCAATTCATCTAGTATAGATTTTTCTATATCGACCATTAAATATTTTCCAGTAGAAACTTAAATTAAGCTGATGGATGATTGGCTTAGAGGATGAGTGGTTTGAGTAGATTAGTGGTCTATATCCATCCTTTGATATTGGATTAGAAGTATTGTCCTTATAATTAATTCACAGTAAATATTATCTAATGAATAAAATTTATATTATTTTATTATAATTTCAAATTATAAAATCTTATAAATTAGAATTAAGCTTGCTAATTTTAAGACTTGTTTAATATAAATAGTTTTTACTGTTAAATAAATATAAAGAAGCTTTATCAAACTGAATTCAACAGCACCACCTCTCTTGAGACTTAGACAAGGACATAGATATCAAATAGAAGACGAATGAGGGAATACACAGTTATTTGATACCACGAACAAAGCACAAGCCTTCCAAGAAATTCAATTCCTAACCAAAGATCCATGAGAATAAATATACAATACAAAATCAACTACCCTTGCAGTTTGAAGTAATCTTCCTAAGCATATGTAATGCTGAAGAATCAATAACAACACCAACCAGAATTTAATTTTCCATGAAACAATAGATACTGTTCATTTCGATCTCAAAATTCTTCCGTTGAGCCATAAAATCTTGATCTTTCGCCACTCTCTGTCGCTCAGGAGAGCCTTCTGATCATTATCTACAAGCAGGGACCTCTTGAATTAGGGTTCCCGTGTTGTATATATTAAAATACTTACTGTACATTCCAGTAAGAGGAGCTTCTATGCAGGAATTTGATGTGTCTCACAGACTAGGTTTTATGGAGGGGATTCCTTGGTGTTCAAACCATTCGGGCACGTGAAACTTTTCGTATAGAACAGGTCTGACGTCCTTCTGAAATGAAAGTTGCTTCAGAAGGGGAAGAACGACTTCCATGAGCTGGAAGCAAAGAAAATATTTTGATCGATCAGGGATTTGTTTAGTAACTGGTTATAGATTGAAAAAAATGAAAATTGCTGCATAGGTATTAGTTCAAGTCTGTTACCTGGTTATCACAAGGCTGTGCTGCAAAGAATGGCACGCATGGTACTCCATTGGAAGGTTGAAGCAAGAAGCTAAATGGATTGTTGTCAACTATAACAGTGCGGGAGAGGTCTTTCGATACACAAGTAAGGTCTTTGACATGTTCTCGGTATTCCCTGATTCACAGAAACGGATTCCATTACTTATACAATAATGTATAGTATGTGCAGGATTTAGCAATAGACTGTAGAATATTTTGGATAATAAAGTTGAACGGATATATATAGGCACCACATGCAATATGCAATTTTTATGATGACATTTAAGCATTCAATTAACATATAAATGTGTTTGTGCCAACTATCTGAGGTTGGCTATATGAATCTTCATTGGGTTCAATAAATGAACAAATTTATATTTAAAGAAAAGTCATCACCAACGATTCAGTAATTTACGTTAAATAGCATCTGAAGAATAAAACACACCTTGAAGAATCGATGTTTATTACTTAAGCTGTATTTTATGAGACTCTCTCTCTAACAAACTATATTTCAAACAAAAAACAAAAGCTTATTTTCTTTTCAGGAGCATGACTTTGTGTTTAACCTACGATAAACATAAGTCGGCCGACTATTATATGACAATGATTGTGCACTCCACTAAGTACCAATTGAATATCAATGGCTAAAACTTCCATGATGTTAACTACGATCAACAACACTCAGAAATATAATCACAGGCAAAATGCACAGCTACAGAGATTATTTACAACTCAAAGTGTGTGAATTCATGTGCAGAACTTTCACTTACGTGCTCACAGTCGAAGGCCTGTATAGCCGATGATTTAATTTTTTATCAACATCTATTCTGTCAATAACAGGACTAGCATAACCTGATGCAAAAGGAAGCATACAAAAATTACATTCAGAAGTATAAAAATTTTAAAAACACACAAAGACAATGAAGAAAACTAGGACCAAAGACAGCAACCTTCAAGACCAGCTGTGAAAAGAATAAGATCTGCAAATTCACTGCACTGTTTTATGAATTCGTGCAAACCAGGACGTTCAAAAACAATGACATGGTTGACCTTTGGTCTTCCATCGGCATCCTTCAATAATTGTCAGCAAAATTACAAATCGACCTTAAGAATTAAGACGATGCTGAAAATTTAAAATAGGCTAGTTATAAGACCAACCTTTTCTGAAGATATACATTCTAGTTCAAAGCACTTTAGACCAGCTTCAATGGCCTGCGTGCGAACTGCAGATGGAAGACTTGATGTCTCATATGCATAAACTAAAGTCTCATCCAAATCAAGTACAACCTGCAAACGGTAGGAGCCTAACCATAAATGAGGAAGTTATTAAAAAAATAAACAAATATTCTCAATACTCACTTATGCTTTTTAACGAAATCGAAGAGTTCATGAAATTTGATTCAATTATAAAAATAAACAAAGATATCTCACTGAAATGACACAGAGGATCTTGTTTCTGCCTCAGGACTCTCACAGAACACTTCTATGAGTTCATCTATTTTCTTAACCAGAAATTGCATTGTTAACATTGGCAAAAGAAGCAAAGCACAAATTGACCATTCCAATAATAATCTCAATCTGCAAAAGAAAGGATGTAAATGCAGTGTATCCTTACTTTTCTGTCATAAAAGGATATATTCTTTCACATAAATTTCATAGTTTCAAACAAAAGGGTATGAGATGATCTTATTATCCACCCTTTCTCCCAGCCTTGCTTCTTTCGTTGTAAAAGTAAAAGAAGAATAAAGAAGAGAAGGATACAAGAATTATGGTCATCTAACAAAAATTTCAAATTATTTAAAGGTCATTTCTACATTAGCTGGAAAGGAGAGGCCACCTATCAAGAATCAGTTATGGAATTGGAAAAGGAATTGAAGATAAAGTGGAAGAAAAAGAACAGTTACACAGGCAAAATTCTGGAGTTTATGCAGCAGTAGTTGGAAGAAAATTCTGAAAATAAGAATCCAGTAGTAAAACCAAGAGTTTAAAAAAAATTCTTCAATTCAGTAGTGGTCCTTAACACAATAAAACACTGAACATCCACTTATTTTTTTTAGTGGAATAGAACTAAGGATAACATGACAAAGAAAGTTAAAAGGTCAAAGTTCATTAGTTCAAAAAAGGACTCAAGGACTTGAGAAGGAATACCTGATCCAACACTGGATACCGTGAGTACTTATTGTAGCCAAATAAGAAATGCAAGTTGTCTGCTATTTTAGTGAGCATAAAAGTTCTTAAAGTTCAGGAAGGAAATACATAAAAGTACATGCAAAGTTATGAATTCCAGAAATTTCAAAGCAACAAACAAAAAGCTAAAGCTGAAACCTGGTGGTGAAATCCATTTCTAACTATATTGATCAGCATTTTGGGTCAAGTTCATTGAACATTACCAAATAACAAATGATGTCTTACCCAAGTTCCGTGAATCCAGTTAGGTTCTTGTAATATATGAAAACATTTTAGTAGCCATCGGTTATCCCAGCTGATCTGATTTTTAGTCAACTTACCATTCTTCTTAGTTTCATTCTATGATCAATAACCAGCAATTTTAGTTTCAGCAAAATATTCTGGGATATGACACCAACCAAACAAAATAGTGATCAGTCGTTACCTATAACACATCCCCCACATCATCATGGGATTCATGGGTTATAGCTTCAGCTAATGCTCCGTGGTGTCTCTATGTTTCCCAATGTATGGACAATTTTGCATATTTCAACCTTGTAATAAAGTCAATGAATGATTTAGCAAGTTTGGTGGCATTTATATGTGCTTCTTCCAATATAATTTTCATAGTTCTTAGATAAACAAACACATTTTGACCATGTAAATTTTAATTACATATAACACTACAATTGGCCCAAAGAATTATGTTCATGAAGCTGAGAATAATACATTTCGTGATTGATAGTGATCATACACAAGGCATGAGTACGAGAAGTTGACACATGAAGGCCTGTATTGATAAGAGTGCTGACAAACTCGATTGGGCTGGACCAAGTCACCATAATGATTGAGTGCAATTTAACAAAAGTAGTCTCATCTAAGTCTGTGGACAAAAACAAACACTGTACACTTCACTCATTGGGATTCCTCCCAAGATGTTGCAGTTATCTTTGTTCAAGGCCTATATCCTTGTCAACATTCAAAATCTAGCTCAGGATGTTAGACCATATGGTGACCACCACTTAAGAAGACTTTCTATTAGATTCACTTGTGAATCTTAAAAGTTATGTTGGTTTGATATCAAAATTCTCATGACTAATAGAATAAGTTAACGTTCAACACCATTAACAAAATCTTCAACGTATTTAATCATAGAAGATTAGCCTAGACTTATGAATAAATACAGCAAACTCAGTCCTCTTGTGAGATTAAATCAAGTTGACACGATATGGATCATTGATTGATATGCAGAATCAAGGGATGATGAGAATTGAGAACATTTTGTCCTCGAGTTCAGGGAATCGCTGAGCATACAAAACTCGGTATGTATTTAGATTTCATAAACATGTCAGTTCATAGAAGTCTATCAAAGGTCTTTACCTGAAGATCCTAGGTTATCAATTCAATTAATTGGCTACTTACCTTACTCATGCAGCCCTAATTCACCAAGTCTTTGTGGCAAGATCGCCTTCATAAAAAATTTTAAGCACATCAACAAATATCATTTGGACACTGAGAAGTAAATTCACATCTTTGGTTTAATCCCTAAAAAACATGGAATGGCAAGGCGATAACGGGACAAACATGGAGAATGCAACCATACTTTCTAGCAAGCTCTGAAGAAACTTAAATAGAAGATACATCTTGATCCTGGGAAAATAGTAATGGACTTGTGGCAAGAAAGAAACATGATACAAAATAACAAGAGTGCCATGTGTCATTAAAATTTTGGCTAGGAAGCAGAGATCTCGATCTGGCTAACCATTAGTTGGAAAATTTCAAGATCTCGGTCCCAAGGAATCTTTGGGGATAGGTTCTCAGTCATGGCTCTAAGATTTTGGGTCGGCCTAAAAAACGACTCCAAGGTCTCGACTCAGGCCGTGAGTCGGGATATGTGCTTAAAAGATAAATTGGGGTCCGTTTATCCCAAGTAAGAGGAAAGACCTCATTCTTATGATGAAATTTGATCTCATATGGCAACGGAGATAGGATAAGGGTATTATCCGGATTAAATCTTATCTATGACCCGATCTCATCGAGAATAGATCAAGTTTTTATCATAGATTAATTCCTAAAGGATTCTCCACTATATAAAGGTGAACTTCTTCTTCTTTCGGGAAGACTCTCTGTCTCTCCTTTTACTTGCTCTTATTAGTATTTATTCTGCA
>JBAMHZ010298312.1:0-13137 GCA_037177395.1 Alpinia galanga | reverse complement strand
AAATACAGTAGATGTTGATATTGTTGAGTCTTTTCTTGTTCTTTTTTAATCTTCACTTTAATCTCTAAATTGTAATAAATTTGTCCACCTCTAGAGTTATCTCATAAGGAAAAAGATAATAAATTTTAGGAGTACATTAGATCCAGAATTTTTATTCATAATTTTAGTTATCTGTATACAATTATATTATTTACTTTATTCAATTTAAAATAATCAATAATTTTCAAGTAACAAAGGATCTCTGTAACGAAGCATGTAACCAAAATCATATTAACTTAGGAACCATAAGGTTTTTATTAATTACACAGTTAACAAGGGTAATACAGTCCATTACTCAAAATTTTTAAAAATTCTTTATATGAATAAATACTCAATTAATATTATTGAAGAATAATACAGTAAATATTAAACTAAATTATAAATTAAAATCTCCAAACAAATAATTTTTTATTGCATTACGTAAAGTTAAACCAAACAGTATAAATTATATTTTATTTCTTATAATTTTAATTATGTAATTATTTAATAATTATATAACTAAGATTATATATGATTACTTAAACAAAATACATGAGAAATTATGTTACATGTTTGCATTAATAACTACAGTATACACTAATTCATTATTAAATCTTACTAATCTCTCAAATTATCCCACTATATTATACTATATTAGACTTATAATAGTCTAAAATTTTAATTTTAAAAGTGCAAGTTAAATAGCACATAAATTAAAATAATAAATCAAGACAACAAACAATACTAAAAATAACTAGAAACATCGTTGCATCTAAGCACCTAAAATAGGAAAACATGAAGAGAAAAAACTAAAATCAAGCCAATTAGGAAAAAAAACATCATTCATATTTGACAAATTTAGAATAAAATTTAACTCCCTTTCCTCTCTCTACAAATTATCTTGCTTTTGTGGTAGAGGAAAAAAAACACTATTTTATTTTTTTATAAAAAATAAAAAATATTTTTTTGGCACAAAATTGTTTTCTCCCTTAATTATATTAATTAATCACATAATAAAGTAATATATATAATATATGTGTGTGTATATATAAGACACACGTTGGAAAAATGTTCTTTGATGCTGGCTTCCTGCGATCTTTGACGTCCAAATGCCTTCTCTTCGCCGCCTCCTCCTCTTCGTCTTCCTCCTTCTCCTCGGCGTCCTCGTCGACGGAGACGGGAAAACAGCGGATCCGGAGACGGTAGTCCTCCCGCTGCGCCGCGGCGGCGCCACAGCATCGGTTCAGGAGCTCCTCCGAAGCGATCGGTTGCGGCAGCGGACGATCCGGCAAAGGCTGATCCGGCGGGGAGCCCTCGACATCTCACCTGCTGCGGCGGGGACGCCGGAGGAGGAGGAAGATTCGTTCGGCATGCCGATGACGTCGGGGGCGTACGCCGGCACGGGGCAGTACTTCGTTAGGTTCCTGCTCGGCACGCCGGCGCGGCCGTTCCTGCTGGTGTTGGACACCGGCAGCGACCTCACCTGGGTGAAGTGCCGCCTCCGCGGCCGCCGCCGCCACCGGATCTTCCACCCCGCCTTGTCGGAGACCTTCCGGATTATCCCCTGCGCCGCGGAGATGTGCAAGAACGATCTGCCTTTCTCGTTGTCGGCGTGCCCGACGCCGGCGAGCCCCTGCCGCTACGACTACAAGTAAGTAACGCAATCCGAAATTTCCCCTTTTCCATTTGATTCAGATTCCGCTTTGGAAGAACACAAATTGAAGGTCTTCCCCTTTCCTAACATTGAAAGAGTAATTTCAGATTTGTTTAAAATACCTTTAAATTTTTTATAATAATATTAAAATGTTCTTGAGAGTTTTACTATTCAATGCCGTCGAACACTTTATGATGCACGGTGGTTGAGTTTGTTTTGGTTGCGATTGCAGGTACTCCGACGATTCGTCGGCGCAAGGCATGTACGCGAACGAGTCCGCCACCGTGATCCTCGCTGGCCGCCGCCGCGCCAAGCTGCGAGGCCTGGTGGTGGGCTGCACCACCACCTTCTCCGGTGCAAGCTTCTGGGCGGCGGACGGCGTCCTGGGGCTGGGCAACAGCGGAAGCTCCTTTGCGGCGCGGGCGGCCGCTCGTTTCGGCGGGGGATTCTCCTACTGCCTCGTCGACCACCTCAGCCTCCGCAACGCTTCCAGCTTCCTCCGCTTCAGCCCCGCGACGCCGCCTGCGGAGGCGCCGGTGCATGAGACGCCACTGGTGCTCGACTTACAGCCGTTCTACGGGGTGGGGATCATGGGCATCTCTGTTGACGGGCAGCTGCTGGAAATCCCCGAGATCGTGTGGGATTTCGCCTCCGGCGGCGGGACCATCGTGGACTCGGGGACGAGCCTAACGTTACTAGCGGAGCCGTCGTACGGGGTGGTGGTGGGAGCGCTGAGCCGGCGGCTGGAATGGGCGCCAAGGGTGAGCATGGACCCCTTCGAGTTCTGTTACAACTGGACGGCGGCGACTGCAGGGGAGAAAGCGGGGCCAATCCCAGCGATGGTGGTGCACCTGGCCGGAGGGGCGAGGCTGGACCCGCCGGAGAAGAGCTACCTGATCGACGTGGCTGACGGCGTCAAGTGCCTGGGGATCCAGTCGTCGCCGTGGCCGGGCGTCTCCACCCTCGGCAACATCCTGCAGCAGGGGCACCGGTGGGAGTTCGACGTGGCAAATCAACGGCTGAGATTCAGCCGATCGACGTGCCACGCCGACTGACGCCGAAATCGGACGGACGGATCCGAACACGTAAACCGCAAATGATCATCCGGCAAAGAAAACCATGCATACGATTGCCACGTGGAAATAAGAAAAAGCAGGAGGACGAGGCGGCGGGTCCCAGAGCCGATACCTCACGTTCACTGCACGTGACGGATTGAGGCGGGTAACTGCAATGCCTTTAAACCGTCACGGCAATTTATTTCCTTTAATGCAAAATTAAATAAAATAAATTTCACCGATATTGTTGAGAAAAAAAAAAGGAATAAATTTCCCCTATAAAGGGCCATCCTAGTTTTGGGCCCAATAAGGGCCCAAAATTGCATGCTGCCAGGCGCAGCACGTGACGCGACGACGCTGTCCATTTGTCATCCTCTTCCTTCCTCCCGCATATTTATACTCCCCCCTTTGACTCCTCTCACGCATTTCATCAAACACCTCGTAGGCTCGCAGCAGCACATTGCCTTCCTTCTACTTCGTACTCCTTCCCTTTCGCCTGTCCTCTTCCCCTTTACGCACACTGCGATCCCATCAATCCCTCTTTCTCTCTCTCTCTCTCTCTCCACGCTTTCCGTCCTTCCTTCCCCTGTTTCACTCCATCCACTGTGTAGATTCTCCATGTCCACCTATTTATAAGCACAGCAAGCGAGCATTATTCTCTAAGTGCTCAGTGACTCCTTCTTGTTGTTGTTCTTCTTCTTCTTCTTTGCAATGGAGAGTGATGGTTCTGTTACGAAGGGGGCGAGGTCCAACGCCTGGTTGCTCGCCGGGAACTACTTCCTACTCTCCGTCGGCTCACTCTCCTCTTCTCTGCTCTCCCGTTTCTATTTCGTCCACGGAGGCAGAAGCCAGTGGGTGTCCACCCTCGTCCAGTCCTCCGGCTTCCCCTTGCTCCTCGTCCCCGTTTACTTCTGCTCGTCCCCTGTTCCCGGCCACCGGCCGTTCGGTCGCTTCGGTTCCCGCCTCCTTTGCCTCGCGCTCGGCCTCGGGCTCCTCCTGGGACTTAATAATCTCCTCTTCTCCTGCGCCGCGTCCTATTTATCGGTCTCCACTTCGTCGCTCCTCCTCGCTTCGCAACTGGCCTTCACTCTGCTTCTGTCTGTTGTCCTCGTCCGCCACCCGGTCACGTTTTTTAATCTGAATTCGGTGGTTTTGCTCACTGTAAGCTCTGTTCTGCTCGCGTTCAACTCGAAGCACGACTGCCCGCCAGGCGTCGACCGGCGGCACTTCTTTCTAGGACTTGCGGCGGCGCTCGGTGCCGCCGCGCTCTTCGCAGTGTACCTGCCACTGATGCAGCTGGTCTACCGCAGGCTCAGCGGAGGGTACCGGACAGTGGTGGAGGTGCAGGTGGTGATGGAGGTGGCGGCGACGGCGCTGGCGGTTGCGGGGATGGCGGCGGACGCCGGCGGCGCTGGCGGGGGAAGGTGGTGGTGGCCGAGGGAGGAAAAGTGGGACCTTGGGGCGGCGGCCTACTGGGCCGTGGTGGGGACGACTGTGGTGGCGTGGCAGATGTGCTTCATGGGGACGGCGGGGATGGTGTTCCTCACGTCGTCGGTCAACGGGGGCATCTGCATGACGGCGCTGCTGGTGCTCAACGTGGTGGGCGGCGTGGCGGCGTTCGGCGACGAATTCAGCGGCGGGAAGGCGGTAGCGATGGCGCTCTGCCTCTGGGGATTCGGATCATATCTTTACGGGGAGTGGAAGATGAAGGCGGGCGCAGAGGCGGAATCGCCGCCGACGGCATTAGAGGAGAAGGTGAAGGCGATGGAGATGGTGGAGACAAGTGGCGACGGAGACAGTAACGATGGCAACGTGTAAAAAGAACTCTTCATTAGAAGAAAAAAAAGGCAAAAAATAATGCAAATAATATAATTTTCTTTTTCAAACATATTTAAATCCTTATTTATACATTTCGAGTATACAAATAATAATTTCTCAATTTAAAAAAAAATCCCATCAAATTGAATATTCATAAATCTATTTTTAAAAAATAATAATAACACATTTAAGATGGGATATTAAAATTGAGCTCAACTTCATGTCTTAATTCAAGTTCTCTCTTAAAAATATCATTGTCGAATAATTCTACACTCCGTCTTAGGTTTCTTTGGAGTACCAATCATCGTTAAAAGTCAAATTGGAATTGAATTAGAGAGCTAAAATAGTTTCTATAGAAAATTCCATTGCACTAATTGAGTCAACCTCTATAAGCTCAGGGTTTAGTCCTTCTTAGCTTTTTGTTGTTCAACCATTGCACTAACATCGATTTAAGTTTCTTCTATGGAGTTAATTATGATACATCACCACCTACATTCGACTCCTTGATACGAGCTCTCAAGCTCTTGCAAGGCAAATAAAGGCAAACCCTTCAAGCTTTGCCCGCCGACAACTTGGGAAGTGCTCAGCATTCCTATATACTTCTTCTTGAGCCGCCAACTAAAAATGATCCAACAAATAATCTTTGAAAACTATTACAGTTGCTTTAATGACGAACTTCATTAGGGGAATCCATCATTCTATCTATCTATCTATCTATATATATAATTCTAGACCATATCAAATACTGCAAACTTTCTTATTAGCATCTTTGATTTGGAGAATTTGGAATCTAATTATAATATTATAACACCCAACCAATCTCAAAATATCAGATTGGCTTCTAAATCTCTTCAATTAGTGAGCTTTATCCCCTGCTCATTTCATGAATGAAACAAATAATAGTATGAAAATTATTTCAATTTTATTATTATTATTAGATGGTGGTAGTTGGTTGGATATTGAGCTCTTTATTCATCTTCTCTCCTTTTTTTTTTCAAGTGTGACAAGTAGTTCCACTTCGTGTCCATCAGATTTGTTGATATCAATCAGGTTCACTTTTTTGGATTCTTGCTCAGATTGATTATATTCTATGTTGTTCGATCTTTTGTTTTTTGTTTTGTTTTTCAAAAATAAAATAAAATAAAATTCATGTTAAAGAGGAGAGGTAAATGCTAAATATTATAAAACTTTGTGTAGAGCTCATAATATTCATAGGACCAATATAAATAATTGAAATTGCATATATTTAAATAAATTAAAGTTAAAATTGGTGGAATGATATTGTGAGTGGTATTGCTAAAGCAAGCAATAGCTGCTGGAGATGTGGAAAAACCTGAATGGAAGATATGACAAAGCATTATTAGTCCACATCAAATTTTTTGTTTCATGTGATGGATGGATGATAATCAACATTTGGAGATATTGTCATTTTTTATATTTTCCAATATCCTAAAAAAAATAAGGGAAAAAAAAGAGATGGAAGTCATTTTATTCGACCATGTTCTAACTTCAATATCGAGGTGAGTCACATTAATAGTGACTTAGTAATATCGAATCTTTACGACAAATGAAGAGTTATGTAGTACTATTAATGAAAGCCAAATTTAATACATAATTTGAGTCTTCTAAACCTCCAAACTCATTCTATAATATCTCTTTCGAATGTTATGAAAATCATATTAGGAACTCTGAAAACCTTTGAGGATAATCGCATAAAACAGAGCAAAGAAATTAAGTTTCAAGGGAAAAGAAAAGGAAAGTAAGGCAAAAGAATCCCCATTAATTAGACTTGGGATATACATGAATGGCATTGTCAAAAGGTCAACTATTTTGGTGCTAATCAAAGCTATCGATCCTTGTCAACTTTCAAGTGCTCTCAACTTAATTAATGAAAGATATTGGAGGAAAGCAATTAAATGGGAATCACCTTTTTATCTCTTCAAATGAAAGAAAAGAGGATTTATTTTGTCCTTTTCTTGTCGTTGAGCAGGAAAAAAAAAAGAATTCAATTTCCTAACTCTCAATGAAGTTTATTTTGTCAACGTTGACTTTCCATCTCATGCCATGCCTATCCTCACAGCTCTTGAACAATCAGCATATATACCCAAGTTTGCAGATGATGTTTGTCTTATCCTTTCAGTTATCAGTTCTATGATAGAACAAAGTTTGGGGTCTAAGTTGTCTCTGAGCTATTTAAACCAATTTCTTTGCTTTACTAAGCAAGATTAAGTTTCCAGTGATCTATTGAATCTATTCTGACTCTTTTCAGTCCTGGGTTTTGTGTACAATCTACAACCTGATACTAGAAACAATTTAAGCATGAGCAGAAAGGAAAATGTTGAAGCTGTAAAGAATAGGT
Organism: Alpinia galanga; assembly: GCA_037177395.1. Lineage (NCBI taxonomy): Eukaryota > Viridiplantae > Streptophyta > Magnoliopsida > Zingiberales > Zingiberaceae > Alpinia > Alpinia galanga. The sequence goes on along the minus strand of JBAMHZ010298312.1, from coordinate 6,233 downwards.
TGAGAGAGTACCTGGAAGAACTAGCAATTTCTGACTTGCACTCGGAAGCTCCAGGTGCCTCTAGCACTTGGCCAGGCCAGATTCTGCTACATGACCTTCTTGCATCCAACAAAATGTTGTTGCAGTTCAAACTCAAACAAGGGAGCTGATCTAGAGATTGATTCCCAGTTCAACGTTTGGTTCAACCAAACCATCGAAACTTGGATTTGGACCAAACCAACTGATTGAAGTTATCTGCAAGCAGGTCATTGCATCAGTTCAAAGGGATCCACATTAGGAAAGCACAAGAGGAACTGCCATTAGGGGTTCTTTTTAATCATAGCAGGAACACTCACAAAAACAAGAGATTGCGCAAAGAGAATTCTCAAAGTAACAAATGGAGACAGGGCCAAGGAACAAAGGAGAAAAGAATATCCAAAAGTCGTTCAATGCAAATCATCTTTTTCAGTAATCTAATGTACAGTTATCATTACTTCTCTGGCACATTGATTACGCATGATGATGGGCAGGATACTAATAAATTTACCAGCTAGAACAATTCAAAGTTGAGATAGAAGAATTACTTGGCTTACACTTGCTGATTGGATTGGCACCAGCAATAAGAAGAATCACTTTTATTGCAAAAGAATGGCATTAGTTCCCTTCAGTTCAGAAAGATAAACAGACTAACAGAGCCAATATCTATCCATTTAACAAGCATTAGAATTCATATCTAAACCACCATCCGTTGTGCTACTGTATCATCATTTATTGTTACAATTGGGATCACTGGTCTTCGTCTCCCATGACCACATGCAGGGTGGTGATCTTGCCAAAGATGAAGTAGATGCTGAGATAGATGTTGCCTCTGGAACTTACTGCTTTTGGATTAGAGAACCAGCTAGGATGAACTTCTGAGCTTGGCCATAAGTAAATTGTCAAACTAGTATCATCTTTGTAAATTGTACGCATCTCTTTCTTGTGTTTCGGTTGCAAGTTCTCAAATGCCTTCTTTGTATTTGTTGCAGGTGCAAGACCTTCACATAGGTAACACGATAGTCCATCTCCAGGTTCAGAACTTTGGCTTCGATTACTACTCCTGAAAGTTAGACCAACTTTTTAGCTCCTGGTTGATGCTTCATCAGTCATCTGAAATTCAATCTAACTTCTTTTTTCCTTCAATTTCCCCCTTAAAGATATATTCTATCTGCTGGTAAGCAACAGATGGAATACTAAGGCAGTTCTAAACCAACTATTAACAGTTTTCAAAGAAATCATCTCAGTATATGGAAGATGCAGTCTAGCTAGGCAAGACTGGAAGATAATATTCAGGTACATCCATCATCCAATTGAAAGACCTGACACTTCATCTCCCAATTCAATCGACTATAACATTATGATAGTAGATTATAGGAGCTAATATTTCAATCATGGTGTGGGTGGTCCATTTGGAGAGCAAAGTTTGTGACCACTCTTCTAAGAGAAGTGCAGCATGTTCCAGCAGCTGATAATACAAATCAGATTATGCACAATCATAGCAAAGGGGATTCTTTCTATTGCGTACTATAAGAAGTATTGTCATACTGATCTACTTCGATGATTTGAGCACTTAAAACTTTTGAACATTCAACTGATGCAACATAAGTAGCATAAACCAGGGGAGATTCTCAATAGATAAGATCCTTCCAAAAAATATACAGATATGAAACTGATCACAATCCCAATGCAAGATTAATGCACTCCAACAAAAACATGATTGATTGGAATCTAAATCAGGAGATTGATACTGACTGACGTGGACTGAAATTATTCAACACTAATTAATTAACCTGAAACAACAACTGAGAAAGAAAGCAGGGATGGTAGGAAGACAAGCTTCTAGCAACAACTGCTCTTCATCCTATCAGTATTCAAGTTACTTTCTGCTTTGCTATTCCCTCTTTGTTTACAGAAGAAATTTTCAAACCCATAGCTTGATGGTCTCTTCTTCATCCACTGGGTTCTCAAAAACTGAATACTATTTCCTTCTTCTGCATTGAAAAAATTTCATGTAAAGTAAATTGAACACTTAATGGAGACCTTGTGTCATTTTGGTATAACATCTGACTTTGGGAAATTTTTGTAGAACACAAGAAACCTGAGAATGTAGTCAAAAACACTGTAAAAGTACAAGCAAGAAAATTATTGCAGTCTTGACTTGAGCAAAAATATCAATTTACTTCTTATTCAAACTAGTACACAGAAATACAACTGCATAATGAATATTGAAAACTATCCTATGTGAAGCAAATGCAGATCGATATATAGCTAATAGCCTCATCTCTTCCATGTCTTTTGTTCTCACAACTTCATGAGCAGCCTTGTTAACAAGGGAACTCACAGGGGTTTTCTCCATCTTCAACATCTTTTACAATTTGGAATGACATCTTTTGTTTCTTTGATTTTTGCAAACCTTCCCCTTACTCTGGGCTGATTGTCGGCAAGAGCCTTCCTACAAGCATACTGCAAACCCAAAAAAGTATATTACTCTATGAATTTATCGAAAAACAAGTGTTAGTTGTATTTGAAATCTAGACAACACGTGCTTTAATGATAACACTATCACGGTTCTATCTACAAAGTGGATGTTTATGAATAAGTGCCAGAATCTGATGAATATGAGCCAGAATTGTATGTGTTTAGATCTTTTCAGTTTTTTTTTCCTAGAAAATTTTGTTCTTAGATCATGAGGTTCTTTCTCGGTTTAAGAAGTTGCCCTTTTGTTGCAAACTGCTATGCAGTTTAAAAATTACAATGGAAGATACTAATCCTTTTTCATTCTGATTAGCCAAGTTCATGTCATCTTAGCCATCTTTAGTTCAAAACGTGCAAATTATGTTCTTCCTATTGATATCCATCACCTTCAGTCTCTTCTCAAAATTTTGTTGATAAGAATATTAGCTGTTACTTGAAGTTTGGAGTGTACAAATAGCCAAGAAGGCAATCAAGCGGAAAGAAAAAGTAAAAGTGCAAACCTTGATCTTTCTTCCAAAATTTCTCCTACTCTTCTTCTCCCTATATCTGGAAAGTTTGTGTCGTCGCTGTTCTGTCTTGTTATCACTAATGGCTAGAATCTTCTTAAATGAAGAACATACAGTGGCTGTATTTCTCATGTTTGTGTTTTTATTGCCAAGATTCTGCCAAATAAAAAATAAAGTAAATGATGTTACGAACTCATAATATTCTGAGAGAATTTCTTGATGGAAATCTAATTTATGGAAATTTTCACTGGCTAATCAATGAGACTTTTAAAATTTTGAAACCACTTTACTGAACAACCTTGTGGTAGAGATTGTTTAGGACATGGGAAGATGCAAATTAGAAACAAGTTTTGCATTGGCTATTATACTTCAACAATATCTATAGAAGGATAAATCAATTTCTAGATAGAAAAGCGTCAAACAAAAAATCAATAAAATACAAATAAAATATAATTGTCACTTTATGTAGAGGGGATAGGTTATAAAAGAGGAAATTAAATGAATTATTAGGAGACTAGAAGTTTATTTATACCTGGATATCTCCATCACTGTGTGTCCTCCTCAAACCAAGCACAACTTCAAAGTCCAATCCTTGGAAATCGAGTAAGTCTGGTCTCATAGTGCAACTAGGGATCCATTCCAGCGAGGTTATGCACTCAGAACTGATGCTTTTCTGAATTGATCTTTCTGCACAGATATGTTTTTTGAGAGGTGAAACTTCAACCATTTGGACTGGAGGAATCTTCGCAACTAGGAGTTCAGAAATCGTATCTTCAATTTCAGACTTCTCCAAAACATCCTCCTTAAACTCAGAGTATATGTCACTCAGATGATCATTTTGAATGACTTCATACCTGCAGAAATTAACACTTTTCTGAATTGATGTTTCTGCAGAGTTAGCTTTTTCTAATGTTGAAGTTTCACCCACTTGGACTGGAGGAATCTTCGTATCTAGGAGTTCAGAAATTGGATCTTCAATCTCAGACTCCTTCAGAAGGTCCTTCTTGCAGTCATAGTATATGTCACTGAGATGATCATTTTGAATGGACTTCATATCTGCAGCCTTGATTGTTTCTGTGATGACATCTCTGCTTGATATAATAGACATTGCAATCGTCACAGGGTCAAGCACAAGATCTTCTAAGATGGGTTCCGGTGCTTTGAAAAGATCTCCATCTCCTCCCATATCATATTCTGAAACTGTGGGAGCTTCTACAATGTTGGTCTACGGCAAAAATCAATTAGTTATGAGAAATAACTCAGTATCATAAACCAAAGACATGTTGGAAGAGCATTTTCAGTGAAGGTCAGCAGTTCATTGCGTCGTAGCAAAATATTATCGATCTTCAGTAAATTCGATTTTAATTCTGATGCTTGAATTTTTAATACAAGTAAAAAACAGTATAACAAAAAGTCAGAAATAATAAAACAGAGGAACAAATGTAGATTCTTCTCTCACTGAGACAGACACAACCATTACACATCTCTATTTTTTCTTCATTTCGTATCATCGGAAAACTAAACGTTACCAACAATTCAACAGTTGAAAATTCATTTTTTTGTTCAAAATCTTACATAAACTTTACTGTTAAGTTTAAAAATAAAATAAAAGGGGATTCAGTTCCATGGATACAAATAATTCAAATTTTTCTATCATTGAGCTTTTGTCAAATTTCACCGAGCAATACACAGTCTTCCATCTTAACCTACTCAAATCTCAACAACAGAGTCCAAAAACAGGATCAGTAATATCCTAATGAATAAAAAACTTCAATTCCTTTGTTACCGCATGGTTTTTGTCGAATTTCACCAAATACACTCTTAGATTTTAGTCGTCCCACATCTTAACAATTCTCCTTTGCTTTCACAAGATTATCCGGTGCTCCTTTTTGTAACACGCGCTGCTAGTTTTTCCAGAGGACAAAGGCAACTTCAAAATCTAAACCTTTACCAACAAATTGGGAGTTCTGCAATCAAAGTTTCTACAGTATTTTGTATCTCATTTTCTTGGTTTTGCGCGTGTGGTGAAAAAGAAAGTGATTGCGCCATCCAGTCAAGAAATTCTCAGCTAGCAATCCCACCCGAATCTCTCCAAGACCTAATAAACCACCAAATTTCGCCGAAGCCGTTCATGGAAAAGGGAAATGAACACTGATTCAACCAGGCAGCAAACTTACCAAGTTGATCCAAGCATCATCGATCCCGACATCGAATCTGGAGATGAATCCCTGGTCGGAGATGGGTAGATCGGAGCAGTGGCCGGTGCCGATGCAGTCGTGGAAGAATCCCTGGGAGAAAGAGGCGGGCAACTGAAGCTCAGCCTCGGAATACATCTCTGATCGGAGCAGTGACCAGCTTTTTTTCGATCGCTTTATCGAGCGACTAAGTAGAACTGGTAAAGTGGCATATTTATAGAGCGAGGCGCCGCTAAACGACAAATAGATAAAGAAATATTAAACTTAATCAATAAAAATACAGAGAGTTTTGAGACGATGAATAACTCATCCATGCGCACTTGTAAATATCTTCATTGTCCACTGTCCAATCAGATGAATACTATAGCTCAGTCCTTGAATCTTAAGGGATTGGATGGTGGATAATGGAGGTGCTCATAGATGCTCATGGATGAGTTGCTCACGCGACTGTGCGTGCCACCGTCCCCAATAGTTGAATTCTTCTAATTTCTCATCGTCAAGTCATTGTCCACAATATAGCTTAGCCTTTGAACCTTAAGTCTTTTTGTGTCATCCGATTGTAATTGAATTTCGATTAAATCGGGGCCACGACACATCTCGGCGTCGCAGCTGTAATCCGAGGATCAACGAAGGGCAAATAGCAACCGGATACTATGCATTCCTCGTTACTATATATTTTTTGTTGTCACACATAGACGCACACAAATTCATCGTGCACCATAATATCTTTGTGTGTATATCTTGCACAATTCATCCATGAGCACCTTTATTGTCTATCGTTTGATCCCATTGAATTCAAAGATTGGGCTATAGTGCACAAGTAATCAAACGGTAGATAATGAAAGTACTCATTGATGAGTTGTGTAGGACAAAGTTCTATATATAGAGAGAGAGAACTTTGTTAGCCTGAGCATGAGGTTTGTGTGTGCCACTAGGAATGCACAATAACTTTCCCCGCGACAGACCCATCCTCGTTGTCCACCATTGGATTCCGATTATAATTGTGGGTGGAATCTGACCGATGTTGGAGTCCGGCTCG
>JBAMHZ010298096.1:0-13140 GCA_037177395.1 Alpinia galanga | reverse complement strand
CAAGTTTGGCGTAGGGCCTCCACATTTGCATTTGATTCAGCTTCACGTCAGGACAATCCAGAGAGTTATTGAGTCATTTGGCTCAGCCAAGCCTGAGATGTTATATGGCAGGCTTCGAGGCGGGCTTGATAATCCACCACTCAGCGAACTGTCTCATCATAATAGGTAGGTGCCTGCAGGACCAAGGACTAAGTAAAGTCGGGGATATAAAATTGAAACAAGGAGTAGCACAAGGAGATAATTGATTGATTCAGGTCATATCGTGATGCAGACATTTAAGAGGAGCCTACACCTCTACCTTGATCAGAAGTTTTAATTCCTCAAGTGAGCAAGCACGAAGGACCAAGTTGAGAGAAACCATGGAGGGAGTCGGCAAAGGAGATATCAAAGTCTCCACATGGTGGACTATGAGAGTATAGGGAGCTCAGCAGAAAGAGAAAGTTGGGTGCCTGAGGGAATGAGACTTGTAGAAGGAATGGACATTGAGATAGGGGAAGGAGACCCTGAAGGAGGAATATCCCAGGGGAGAAGCAGGGACTTCCGTACTCTCTACCGCTAAACTCGAAGGGGGAGAACTATAGAGAGTTATGGCCAAAGAAGGAGAGGAAACAAGATACTTAGAACAAGGCAATGAAGAAACAGGAATAGGGGGCAAGGATTCAAGAAGGTCAGGAAAAAGAGAAGTGGTACCCTACTCCTTTGAAGATGAAAGGACTACTAGGGATAAGAGGACCTCACCTAGAGAAGAGGGCGAGGGTTTCAAAAGTTAAAGTTGTCGGCACAAACAGAGAGGAATCTTATCAGATGAGGGGGAAGTAGCAAGAGAAGAAACGGGAGGCATGTGGATGGGGACCGGAACATTTTTCTCCCCCTTGATGCGCACTTTCGCAACTAGGTCATCTCTTTTCCTCTTGCCACGCATCTTGAGAGCTGGAACGTTGTGGGTTTGTACCCGAGAAGGAGAAGCGACTGAGGAAGCGCCTTGCAAGTACTCAACCTCTAAGGCAGGACGAGTTGAAGGGTCTGAGGATCCTGCCTTGCCTTTCTTCTCCTCACAATCTACCTTTGCTAAAGCTTTCATTATGGCCTCCTGCATGATGTCATCTATAAAAAAAAGCCGCTCAAGTTAATATTTCTCAACACAATCAGCTTATGAACTCTAGAAGAGGATCAAGCTACCTATTAGACTAGGGTCATCTTAGACAACGAGAGATAGCTTGAAGTGGCTAAGTAGTCGTTCATCCAACAAGATTTGAGTGTTGTAGTGATGGTCACGAAGGACACACCTTGTGGACTCGAAAGGGCACCTTGAGCGGCACTCTTTTAGAGGAGAAAGGTCAAGAAGGCCGGTCTTCCATGATTCAGAATAAGTTAAGGGGTCGAGCAATCAGGCAAAAATGTACAAGTTTTTTTAGCCCTTATGGGAAGAGGGTATCCCTCTCAAAAATTGGCTGCCCAATGAAATAGAAAACTCCTAGTTATATTATTTTCAACTAAAATAAACTATGAGATATACGGGGAGAAAGAGAGAGTTTTAGATGTTCAAAAATAATGGCGGTACCAATGAGAATGTAGAAAGTGTTAAGAGCTAATTAGTTCACGGCTATTTTATAGAAATTCAAAATCTAAAAATAAATAAAAGGAATCAGCAAGCGAAGACCACCTTTCAGCTAGCCTACGAAGAAGCAATGACAATCGGAAGGAGGGCGATGAGGCTGATCGGCCGGTCTAGGAAAGAACGAAGAGATAGTTTTTGAAACATACTGTAACATTTATGGATAGAAGGGGTGAGAGTGAGTCAACTGAGAGATCGTCGTTTCAAATCATGGAAGAGTTTGCGGTCTCATCGGTTTCGTACAAGGAAATGTCATAGACAAAAAGAAGAAGAAAAGGATATACTTACTTGAATCAAGAGGAGGGATACACCGAAAAGAAGAAGAACACGAGGTACAGGTGAAGGAAGTGAATAGGCCATTTTTAATAAGAGAATCCAATCGGTGTAACAGACTGAATCACGCAATGATAACGGCGTATCGCAAAGAGGCAACATGTCGATATTGAAGCCAAAGAGACAAGAATATATATATGAAGAAAGCAAAGGACTCATAACCCTAGGAGTATTAGGGCATCCGACTGTCAGTGCCATGTGGGTAACTATAGCTCGCCAACATTAGACCTCATTAATGGTTTGATTAGTTTGGAGGAATAGCTAATAATACTGCTGGAAAAATTTAATGGACTTAAAGATAGGAAAGAAAGCTCACAAGAAGTGGGCCTAAAAGAAGGAAGATTGAAGATTGATGGAAGGAATACAAAGAGTCCCGGGTGACTAACCGAGATTAGGAAGTCAACAAAACATGAAGCTTGGGCACATGACTCGGGGAGTCAGGCATTTGGACACACAGGCACTTGGGCGCACAAAAAATTGAGATTCAAAATTGTAGGAATTCAAGGAATCGACCATTTGAGTGTACAAAGGAAGCTACTCAGGAGCTCGAGGAATCAGTCAGTCAAAACTTTGCAAAAATCGAGCACCGAGAAATCGCAACAGAGATTCCCCCTCAATAATCGTTACATTTGATCCCCTAACAACCCGTCTTAATAATCATTATAGCTTACATGACACACCACGTGGAGATTCTTTACAAAGACTATTCTCTAATGGCTCATCAAAAAGCATCACAGTAGTGATCTTGAAGGAAGACAATATCTCGAAGTAGCTATATAAGGATATGATTGAGGTAAAGAGAGAGGCTAGACACTCAGTACACTGAATACTAGTCTTACTTGTCTTTGTTCATCTTCCATTTATCTAACTTAAGCATCGAAGAACCATCACTTAGAATGTCAACAGTCATCTGACACATTAATTTTGAAAAGATTACTACTACAATAAATTTAAAAAAAAAAACTCTCTCAAAGGCTCAGCAAAAGGAATCGAAAATGACCACATCATATAATGACTTAATAGTCATTATATTGCTACAAAAAGGATAAATCATGTCATGTTCACAATTCCCATAATATAACAAGCATCGCTTCCTTCAAGTGTAATTAAATAATTTTATTGAATCATGTAAAACTTATAGATTCTTAATTTATCAAATATTAATCTTTTGGCCTTCTTCACATTTTACATGGTTCAGTTATATGTTTTATGTGCAAAATTCAATTATCCACATACAAAATCCTTTATTTAAAAAAAGTGATTGTGTCTGACAATTCCAGTAGAAATGATCCACCTAGAACATGTAAAAGAAATAGAGCACAAGAAGATAAAATTAGTAAAAATCTTGCATTATTGAATGAATCAGTATAAATGACATGCAAAGGCAACTTGCTTCCGAAACCCTTTTGCATGCTTGCCCAGTCCCTGCCACAAGAGCATACGAAGGAATTTTAGACAGTGTACAAAATAAAGTATCATCTATTGCTGAAATGTATACGTGCATTTAGATCTTAGAGAAATAAGAAGGGAAAAAATAAGACTAAAAACCAATTAATGATATTCAAAATGCCAACAGGCATTTAATTTAATCAGAATGAAAGAAAACAAGCTCTACAATGAATTTACTTGTAGATGATCCTTCACGAAAGGATGAAATGTTGAAAGGAATTGAAAGACTAAACTAAGTTTTACAATGAATTTACTTGAACAGACGCATGGAAAGATAGAGACGGAGGGAAAGAAATATAAAAATATACACAAGTGATGAAACTTTCTGCTTGTAATTTTGTGAGTTTTTCTTTCTCTCACCCATCACCCTCTCTTAATTTACCAAGCAAGTAAATCCAACCTAACATTAATCAGTTAACTTTATTAAAGACTTGGATGAAAAATAGAGAAATAAAATGAAAAATAGATAAAATGATTAATTTCTCTTGCTTAGTTGGAAGAAGATAGAAAATGAGCGTTTGACTCATGCATTCCTGAGTCTATTTGCCAAATTGGTCAGAAATGAACAAAAATGAAAACAAACAAATATCACATAAAGTGAAAACCCTCCATCAAATACTATCAAAGTACACAAGATAAGTGAAAGACCCAATAGTATTTATAGGATTTGATTTTCAAGATTCAGATTAATGACTGTTTACAAAAAGTTACTCTTTGTTCACGAGTAACTGTCAGTTTACTTCCATTAAGGGAAGAAGCGCCAGAACTATTTTGTGTGTGCCACAGATGTAAAAAAGAGGAAACCGGTTACCATTCAGCTGAACTATGAAAATAACTAGTGAAAATGTAAAATGGAATGCTCCTTTTCATGTTCTTCAACTAAATGGTCATCATACGGTATGTATTTCTTAGATCTCACAAATTCTTGGCACAACAAGGTGGGCAGTGCTTCTGGATAATGTTACTGGAAATTGACTTTTTTGTGGCAAAAGCATCAGGTAAGGTAATCACCTATCACCATACTTGATCATTCCCATTACAGATGCCTAGAAGAAAATTGTCTAGTGTCCAAAGAAGGGGCTCTTCTCAAGTGTAGCATGAGTGAGCTACTCCTCGAGTTTTCAAGTTTTCTAGTTCAAATATGATATGATGCTCTTGTTCTCCAAGGCCGGAAGCAAGCCCTGTCATCTCCTCTTTCTTATTATTTAGCAGGCTACATATCAACCTCTACAAATCTGCCCTCGCATACCTTGGGAAGACTCAAAATAGGGGTGAAACTTTAGTAGGGACCTCTCGTCGTGCCAATTCAGCATTACCTATCCCTCATTTTTGCAGATCAGCTTGGAGATCATTGGCTAAATAGAGATTATTGGGACAGGATTCTTGGTGAGATTGCCATTAGGCTTGACAACTGGCATATGTTTTTTTCCTCCCTTGTTTCCTCTTGGACACATACAAACACTTATTAATAGTGTTCTCGCAGCTACACACTACAGGAATTCTCCATTCTCTTGTTACCCTTTTGGGTTGCAGAGGAAATTGACTGGATCAAGAGGAAGTTTTTCTGGTATCATGTTTGGCTTCTTGGAATCTAATTTGTCAGAAAAGTAAAGATAGCTCGGAGGTTTAGTATTAGTGCTCTAGAGCCAATCAAATTATGAAGGTCATTACTGGAAAATATAATTGCAATATTACTAAAAAATAACTTATGTACCTGATAAATTATAATAAAATGTGTTACTAGCATTGTTGCTTTAGTAATAGATAGAGTAAGATGTGGGAAGACCCTAAAGCATGAGGCTAATGACTCTGGACATAATGATTTCGAGATAGGAAATCAACTTTATATTATGACTAGTATGTACTATGTTTCTGCTATGTAATAGCAGTAGTAGATCATCACACATGTACACAAATAGTGATATTTAGATAAGTACACAGGTGGGATTTAGAGAACAACCCATCGGACAACTTGCCATGAGAACCATTTGGTAAGTTAACGAGTGCCTACAGAGGACTCATGTAGTTTGAGTCTTATGCGTGTCTCTACAGACTTCTAGATATAGTAGCAAGCCTATATGAAGATCTATTTTTATCCTTTTAGATACCAAAGCCTTGATAGACATTTAGCAAGGCATCAAAAATATACCACTCTGAAAGTGATGATTTCCACAAAAGTCCTATGCAACAGGATTGCCGTGTAATATAGTCCCTTTATCATCTTATTTCACAACATGCTCTTGGAACTTAAATCAACATTTGTCTTATTAGGATTCAATACAACCATTACCCACTTACAAAAACACAATTGAGAACGCTTCCCAACTGGATTTCACTATGCATAAATTTTATCCAATCAGTCACCAATCAAATTATATATGCTCCTATTCACCAGAAGCAACAAGTTTCACAGTTGATCCGCTTATAAAGCCATAATAGTAATCTCAAATTTAAGGACTAATTATGCTCATGATGCATTTAGATTGAGGGCGGGTGTGCAGATAATTAAGAGGTAGTTATCATAATTAAAAGATAATTGTTCTGATTAATAGTGAATTTAATCATACTAAATTGAGTAAATTTGTTCAAACAATTAATTTGTGCAATTAAAATTAAAGGATCAAATTGAAAATTATTTATGAGTTAATTAAATTTCAAATTGAATTTAAGAGTCTAAATTAATTTTACAAGAGTTCTAAAATTCTAGAATATTAAGAATTTTTTTATATTTTCAGATAATTAGTTAAAAGAAATTAGTTTCTAATAAATATCAACTAATTGTATCCATTTTGATAGTCAAGATTAGATGTGGACAATCTCTAAAAATAGATGGTCTTAAATTTAAGCCCTAGCCTCTCTTCTCCTTCGGAGTTGACACCAATCACCATGAAACTGCAATCATCATATCATTGTCATGACAATGCCTCCCTCTTCCTCTTATGGATGTTAAAACTGTTATGCTATATGAAAGCCTTAATCTTGTGGACAACATAGAAATTAGGCAAACTTTGTGCAACGACCATTGATCCGGTCTGAGATATGTGAATGGGCCAAATCCTCGAGAGCTCTAAGTAGACTTCTATAGACAGGTCAAACATGAGTCGAGCCGCTTTCCAAGCACTTTCTTATTGGGTCGACTTGTGGTGAGTTGGCAGCTAATCGGGTCGGTCGTACTCCGATTTGACATGCGAAAATGAGAGATTTTACACAGCACCACAGATGCTCGATCGAGTCGGGTGCAAACAACAAAGAGAGTTAAAAGGGAGCCAAGGGAGACCTTAGCAAAATCCCTCTAACGTTCAAATCAGATTTTGCTCAAAAAGATAAAGGAGCAAGAACAAGGGCAAAGATGAAGAAGTCGCTGAAAAAGTAATCTCTTACCCTCACACCCGCCAATACAGATGCCTTTTTATACAAACCTAGAAGCAAACAGTCATAAGCCTCACCGCCCTGCGCATTCCTCACACGCCTACTCATGTGCGTATGTGTCCGCCAACGTTCTCAAGACGTTGGCAAAACACTCCTACTCATCTTCCAAATCGATTGAGCTACCCCCTAAGACCATCCATATTCTCGGGACACAAGCAAAATGCTCCTACTTGTCTACCGAGTGGATTGAGTTGTCCCTTAGGTCGAGCTCATGTTGATTGCGCTATCCCTTGGGCTCAGTCTAGGTCGAAGCATTTTGCCTACTTCCCGAGAATATAGGCGGCCTCAGGGGGCAGCTCAACCGACTTGGAAGATAAGCAGGTGAGCATTTCGCCCATGTCCCGAGAACGTGGACACACATGTACGGACATGAGCGAACGAGTTAGGAATGCATGGCACGGTGAGCCTTATGGTCGTTTGCTTCTGGGTTTGTATAAAAGGGCATTTGTATAGGCAGGCATGAGGGAAAGAGATCACTTTTTCCGCGACTACTTCATCTTTGCGCCTATTTTTGCTCCTCTATCTTTTCTGGTGAGGTGCGACTTAAGCATCGGAAGGGTTTTGCCAAGGTCCCTTAGCTCCTTTCTCTCTGTTGTTTGTAGTCGACTCAATCGCGTGCATTCATGGTACATCGTAAACTCTCTCCCTTTCACCTGTCAAATCAGAATATTGCCAACCCGATTAGTCGCTAACCCACCACAAGCCAACTCGATAAGAAACTGCCCAATAGCAGCCCGACCCGTGTTCAACTTGTCTACAAAAGTTTATTCAGAGCTTAGATCGGATCTCCCACAAAGGTATAAATAAAACTTTTATCCTAGTAATATTGCAAGAAAAGATCAATGAAAAAATATTTTTGTTGTGACAATGAATTCCCTTAAGACACTCCCGCTGTGCCGATTCCAGTAGCCTTGGTATCTTAAATTTGTAAACACACAATTGATCATATCTTTAAAATGGGAGTGGGTACCCATGGTTTGATCCCCAGCTACGGTGAATTTACAAGATTTTCCTTTAAATGGGGTGACAAACCACAAATATTGAGACTGCTGAGGCTACCCGTGCGTACTTCCCAATTTATCTCCCTCCTAAAAGCGTGGAACAGTCATAAGGGGGCTGCTAATGCGGCAGTTCCACATTAAAAAGGGAGTGGGCCCTACACTACTCTTCCCCACCTTGGAGCAAGTAGTAAGGAATTTTTATTTCTCCTGCATTTGTTGAACCCAACAAGAGCTAAATGGCATCACCATCATGTGGTCTTTTACCTAGTGTGGCATAATGAGGGTATGTGATTTTCTGAGTGATGAGCATTTTACAAGTGGCTTCATCAAACATCTCCATGTCCTTGTGCCACAAGCACTGTACAGGCAAATTTCTTTATGCAATAGGCTCCTAATTTATATGATTGCTGTGAGAAAAAATACACACACACACAAGTTTCTACTGACAGCTTCTTTAATTTTAACATGGGCAGTATCCTGTCAGCTATATCTTTGCAAGCATTGTTTACTTCACTCATTTCTGGACTGTCAATCTATATTACATGGCAGTGGAGCTCCATTAGGATTTTCCTAACTAAAAAGACTTGGTCCTTATCAAATGGACTTCTTGATATTTTCTATTATATGGTTGACACCCTTATGCTTCAAGAAAGTGCAGATCATCTCTTGGCTGGTGATGTGCACAAGCTCAACAGTAAGTTAAAGCTTAGGAAAAGGGCCTAACTGGTCCAGACCCTTGATGTATTCAATGCCATTATGAGGTTATTGCCCTTCCAGGACTCAACTCATCTCTTTTTTTACTGTGCATTTGAAAGACATGGTTGGCTGCCTTATTTTTAATGTATCAGTCTTTGTAGCTCTCTGTTAAGTCACTGGACTATGGAAGCCCTCAGATCTTAATGATGCTGAGGCTTGCGTTTTTCTACTTGTGCACAGGCAAGCAAGGACCATACATGTTTGTAAACATGGATCTCTAAGAGACAAACGGCCAATGCATATATCCCTTTCAACTAACTAAACCTTGGTCAATTAGCTTCTTCTAGTTAAAACCCAGCTTCATTTATATAAGGTTAGGTGATATTATCTAGAAGCAGGTGCCTCTGTGAACATTTTAAATTTTTACATGGTTGCTAATATATTATATGTCCAGTCTTCCTTTTCCTCCTCTATACAACATTATCCAAAAGAGCTATGTTTCAGTGACAGTTATGAATAATTACCGTTGCTGAAACATAAGTATTATAATTTATCCAAACAAACAAAAGGTTAAGAGCTTCATGCATAAGCTCAGAAAAATAAGGTTACACTAAATTCTCATTGATCAGCAACATGAAAAATAAGATTCACCTAAGAGATCAGTGTGATATCAGAGATGATAGAAAGCAGTATAAGAAATTTTTCAGTGGATTGACAAGATAGCTAAATAACAGGATAGCTTTCTGAATTCAGGTCAGTATTGTAATGGAGAAGACTATAGATAGATATATCTGGAAAGTCAAATCAAAAAGGAATTAGAAGGTGATCAAAAAATTAATTACCAGAAATATCAAAATTATCAGAAGCTGAAGGACCATCAGGAAGACAATGCTTTCTCTAGTCGTTCCTGCAACTCCCCACTCTTAAATTTTTCTGTTTCACAGTAATTTCAAGAAACAGAAACATCAGCAAGTAAAAGTTGCCACAGTAGCAAACTCCAAAATTGGAATATTGCATCATCATAGAAGTTTAAAAAATGAGATAGAACATAGGGGCATGTAAATTTTTAGTTAATAATATTTCAGTTTCACTCATATACGATCCAACAAAATCCCTTTTTTCCATTTTTTACTGCTCAAGATTGAAAGAGACTCCTCATCTCACCACAACCATGAACATGCAAAGGAATTCCTATTGTATCTGGGAGTGACATCTTCAATAGAGTCCACACAAGAACACGTCTGATGCACATCTGATTTGGTTCTAATTTCTAACTTATTATTCCTGTGCATCATTTATTTTATATTTAACTCTCTATTACTGTGTGCATGATTAATTTTATGGTTTATTTGTGATTTAAATTTCCAGCAATATCTTCAATATTCTTTAAAATAGGCCATAATTATTTGACCAACTATGTGAAACCAAAAATACTTAGCAGAAATGAAGCTCATATATGTATTTCTGCTGATAAAACTAGAAGGCATTTTTTCAACTATTAGATCCTCACAAATTGCATTTATCAGATCCTTTCAACTGAGCTATACAGGAAATGGTACCTTACCCTGATGAAGCAAGAACACGTAGCAATAATAGTGAGAAAAGGATTAACTAGCAAATACAAATTAAGAAATGATCATGGATAATACAGGTTCTGCTTATCATCAATTAATATGGATTATAGTTGATATTCTAAGTTTGGTCCAATTCTGTTTCTTCCTTCTAAGCAATCTTCCTTTTTTTTAATTATGGAAGAGCTAAGGAGTGGAGCCAAAAATCTTGTATTCTGCTAAAATTAGCATAGAGAAAAGGGGATAAGCCAGAAGCACCAAAGACATTTTGTCTGAATATATATAGATCATTAGTATATCTCGTTCTTCAATCAGCAAACCCCATGGTCCGTGGACATAAAGCTAAGAAGATTGAATGGAGGTATAACAACTTCAATCAGGGTCCAGTAGAACCTGAAACCATAAACAGATAACTTGCTATATCACTGACATGATTAGCATGCTATATCATGTCAATGATATAGACTGAAAGAATATCTCTTTATTCATTCAGCGAAGATCATGGGCACAACAATCTTGAATTCTGCTAAGATTAGCATAGAGCAAAGAGGATCGACCAGCAGCATCAAAGCACTTTGTCTGAATTTACATAGATCATTAGTATATCTCATTCTTCAATCAGCAAAGTCCATGATCCTTGGACATAATGCTAGGAAGATTGAAAGGTGTAACAACTTCAATCAGGGTCCAGTAGAACCTGAAACCATAATCATGTCAATGATATAGATTTGATAGAACATCTCTTTCTTCATTCAGCAAAGACCATGGGCACAATGGTGTCCAGTATGGCATGCTGAAAAGATGGAAAGGTGCGTAACAACTTCACTTATGTTCAGTAGAACATAAACTATAAAAATGGGTAATTTGCTATATCCTTGACATTATCAAAAAAAAAAGTTGTAGCAACTAACAGCGTGAAACTTATATTTAAATAAATAATCATCGTATTATTCGAGATAATTAAAAATGACAAGCCAAAACTACCAGAGTTTGATGCCATAGGTTATGTAGTATTTACCAACAGTAATATCACAGCCGCCGTAGAACTCTCCGTCAATGTAGAGTTGTGGAAAAGTTGGCCAGCTGGAGTATTCCTTCACCCCCTCACGCAGAGAAGTATTATCTCCGAGTATGTTCACCGTTTCAAAGGGTACGTTCAACGTTTTCAATATTTGCACAACAGTGTTCGAGAAACCACACTGAGGAAAATCTTTGGCTCCTTTCATGAAAAGCACGACCTTGTGGGACTGAATCAACTTATCTAGTGTCGACTTCATCTCAGGACTCAGCGCTGAATCAAAGATTAAATAGGTCATTCAACAAGTTCCGCTTTATAGTAACAGATAACAAATTTACAGGGAAAAAGAACTAATCGGTTGAGAAAGGAAATGAAACTTTCATGGACATAACATAGGTCAAAACTCCGAAGGGATGGATAATTGAGATGTTACCGGAGAAGTACCGAGATGAGAGAGAGGACACATGATTCTTGAACGGTAACCGAACCGGCTGGGCGACGAGTGTAGCAGCACCCCTTTTGTAGAGAGACGAGTTCGGAAGAGCAGGGGCTTGGAAAGAGACCGACAGAGCCCTCGCGGCCGTGTTGGCTATCAAAGAAGAGCGACGAGCGAGCGAGGTCATGAGAGTTCGAGCAGAGACGGCAGCAGCAATGGTGACCATCGTCGTCGGCACAAGGAGAGGAGGCGGCGGCGGAGCTGGAAATGGACGAAACCCCACTTGCTATTGGAGTGACGCAGCAATAGAGGGATGGGCTGGAACAAAACAAACTTAACAGGCCATCGTTGGATTTAAATGAAAAGGTCCACAGCCCACTTTGCAACCGTCAGATTTGAGTATTACCGGGGAAAACAAGATCCCCGTTGATTCACATAAACGGGTGGCATTAGATGATGATGGTAATAAAAATAAAGATTACGAAAATATTTTCATATTTAATATAAATAAATAATTTATTTTTCTTTAAAATGTAACCGCTGATCAATTTTTTATATTTAAAGCAATTTCTTCCTCGCTCCGACGCAGGCGATGCCGCCGCGCGGGGCCATCGTTGTAATTTTATTTTTTTCCTTCGAAATTTTATTCTTTTCTATATTTTTTTTTTCCATTTCTTTCTTTACAATTTTTTTTTCACTTTTTTTTTTTTCCTTCTCCGTTCAACCTTTCGGAATAAACAAACGATTAAGTTATCCCTTTTTTATTATATTTTAAAAACCTATTTCTTTTTTTAATTTATTGAAATATTCATACACGCAATGTCATCCGTAGTTATATAAAACAATAAAAATTTATTTTATGAAAAATAAATATAAAAAAACTCTACCTTTGAATAGACCCTGCTCGGATCGGTCCAGTCCAAACTTATAATCACATAGTCGATTATCCATTGACTCAATTAAATGAGTTGGAACTATAATCGGTCCGTTAAGGTTCAGTGGACTAAAATCTATTCAACCGACAGATCGTCTGTTAAATTTTAAAAAAATAATAACATTGGAATTGACAATTCCAACATCTCGGGGGGATTTTTTTTAAATAGGTACAGATTAAAAATATATTACGAAGATAAGTAAAATAAAAAGTTAATTAAAAAATAAGTAAGAGAATGCAGTGTCAGGATTTAAATTCTAGCACTATATTTTTTATAATTTTTTTAATATTTGGGATTTAAATCTCGGATGTGTTTTGTTTTATTTTTTTTATTCAGTTCCGGAATTTTAATCCCGGATCGATTTTTGTTTTTTTTTTTTTTTTTTTTTTTTCATTCTGTTCCGAGATTTCAATCATGGATCTCTTTCTTTCTTTTTTTTTTTAAATTTGAAATCCAGAATTTCAGGATCAGTGTTTTTTTTTTGTTTTGTTTTTATTTTTTCAGATCGGATTAAATCTCTGATCGGTGTTTTTTTTATTTTTTTAAAAAAATTTGTGATTGAGGTTTTTGTTTTTTTTTTTGTTTTTTTTATTTTTTCAGATCCGGGATTTCAATCCCAGACTAGTGTTTTTTTTTTTTTTTTTCTTCTTTCAAGGG
>JBAMHZ010297878.1:0-13141 GCA_037177395.1 Alpinia galanga | reverse complement strand
CCTACACCTTCATCATGACCACTGGCATTACGGTTTGAAGACGATGTCATTGAAATAAAATTTATTGAATGTAAATGTGTAATGTAAAATGTAAATTAAATATTAAATAATAGCAAATAAGAGATTGAGTGTAGAGAAATTTAGAATTGCAAGAATGAGATTGTTGTGCGAATAAGTTGAAAAATGACCACATATTTATACTTGAAAGTGGGGGGGCTAAAAAATTATTTGCAATTTGGCCCTCAATTTGGGGCCAAATTGCAAAAACACATTTGGCTGCCATTGGCCCAACGACATTTTTATTTTTATTTAAATTTTATGGAACTGGAACAAAAAACTGCCCTAACCCATTACTTAATGGGTTTGGGGTGGTTCTAGGACCTGTTCATTCGAACCGGTTCTGGTTATGGATTTAACGGGTTGGTTCCGACCCAGTTCCGGGTCAAACTGACCCGTTAAGCATGCCTAATTTAGGGTTCACATTGACTTTAGGATTGGAGGTGGTTTCTGTGCATTTTAAGTTAGAGGGGAGTTAAGGATGAATATTACACCGAGAAGCTTTTACCATTTGAAAATCATATGAACTCGTCAACTTTAGTCCAGAGTATTGGATTGTCAAAGTTTTTCTGCTACTTTGATTTTTTTTTTTGTTATCCTTGTCAAGTGCTATATCAGTCTTATTTTTTGTTTGTCAGGTTGTTTCAATTGTGTAGCAAGCTAGTAGTTGATCAATGTTTATGCTCCAACTTGCAAAAGAGTGTTAGAGTTAATAATTATATGTGTTAATTTAAGATATAGGTCTAGTATCTCATGGAATGATAACTATTAGTTGTTATGTCAAAATTATTGTATTTGATTGTAATCATCTCTTTAGATGAAAACGGTACAATTTTTTCCCTGCCATCTTATCACACGAGAGACAATTATAATTGGATTTATATGCATTGTTCTGCTTGGATATCCTGGCAAACAAGGTTCTTTGGTATTCCACATCATGGTTGTCATTTTCATGGACTCTTTCTTGCTGTAAAACAATATGTACCTTATATTTTTCACTTCACATGAATTCGTAATTCATGATGGTGTCTGAACAAGACATGGATTTTATAGCAATACATTGTATGTTATTAATGTGATCTGGTAATACCAGACATTTCAATTGGTCAAACTCTGATTCAATAAAAACAATGTTTGCCTGGTTTAACTCTGTGACTGTTTTTGATGACATGATTTTGGTCTCTAAATGGATTTTATGTATCTTCAGCAACACCTATATATAGCTTATTTAAAAGGGCAGCCCGGTGCATAAAGCTCCAACCATGGGGGGTCCCGGGGAAGGATCCATTGTATGCATCCCCTTTTTTTTTTTTTACAAGAGGCTGCTTTCAGAATTTGAACTCATGACCTCTAGGTCACAAAGTAGCAACTTTACCATTGCGTCAAGACTCCCCTTTACCTATATAGGTTATTTGATATATGTAAATTGATCTAGCTGATAAAACTTGCAATTTGGAGAGATCATATCCATAAACTGATGAGTTCATACAATAACCATCCTATTGTCTTGTTTAGCTTGACTTGAGAAATTGTATCAATCTTTTTCTGTCCGGAAGATTTTGCAGATTTGTGGTCCTGTGGATTTCAAATTTGCAGTTCATTCATGGAGCAAGCTCATTCTTGGAGGACTTCCTCTCTTTGCCAAGTCTTCTTATTCCAGGAAGCTCTTGGTTGGCGGTTCATTTCTCTTGGAGATTTCCTCCTTGTCTCTTTTGTCAACTATACTTGAGGCAAGCTATTGTTCCATCACCACAAGGACCAGACTGTATGCATTTTTCTTCTATAGTTAGCGTTTCATCAACAATCTTTTACAAGGAAAAAAATCAACTTGTTTATGCTGTAGGTTATGAGTTCTCAGTTTCAGTTTGCTGCTGATACAGGTCTTTGTTAGCAGCATCTACCTGTACATCATCCTAAATTCAGGCTCTCCTGTGCTTGAGGTTGAAGGAATATTCAGTATGTATTGCTTTTGTCCTTTCTTGCATCATCATCTTCAAGTTTTATCTTTATTATGATTTAATAAGGTTGAATTAGATACTTTCAATTTCCTTGCATCCTCGCTTAAGCATTCCACATGCTATTCATACAGCCAAAATGATTTATTAATAGTTGATTGCAACTTTGTTTAAGGATCAAGGCAATCAAGAAATTAGTTACCGATTGCTGAAAGGTAATACTTCTGTGTATGGCCATCAAGATGATCTAGCATCTATCGCGTTGTAAATTGTAGTGGATCTTTCCTGAAGCTCGTCAAAGTTTGATAGCAAACATAAAAGACTTCTATTGTTGAAGCATTAGTCTTTTTTTGGTTCTATCGTGTTGTTGAAGATTATACGGTGATTCAGCTCTGAACACGATGGAAAGGTCAGTTGAGTTACATTTAATGCTGTTTTGACATGCAATATTGAGACATGATAATCAATTAATTGTTACAGGTACAAACTAATTAAAGAAGTTGGAGATGGAACTTTTGGAAGTGTTTGGCGTGCACTTAATAAGCTGACTGGAGAAGTTGTATGTTTTTTCTCTTTATTGTTTATCTATATCTATCAAATGCTATAACCGTACCATTTTTTCGTCATCTTTTTCATGTTAGTAAGGTGGTTTTGTAGGTTGCAATTAAGAAAATGAAGAGGAAATACTACTCGTGGGAGGAGTGTATGAATCTTCGAGAAGTTAAAGTAAACCACATTTTTGCTTCATTTTGTAACTCATTTATCTTCTTTTTGATATTTGGTATGCTAAAGAAGGTTGTAACATTGTTTTTTTCAGTCTTTGCGGCGCATGAACCATTCAAATATTGTCAAGCTTAAGGAGGTCATAAGAGAAAATGATATTCTGTATTTCGTGTTTGAATACATGGTATAGCAATTCATACTTTCTTATAGTTTATTTCTATAACAGTGTCAGATATTTAATAAATTGCAATATATATAGGAATTCAACCTTTTCCAAATTATGAAAGACAGAGGCAAGGGTTTCTCAGAGGCAGAAATTCGTAATTGGTGTTTTCAGATATTTCAAGCCCTTTCTTACATGCATCATCGTGGCTATTTTCACCGAGATCTTAAGCCTGGTATTGCCTATTGTGATTATATAATTGCTAAGTGGTGTATACATCTTAAAAATTACTGGACACATTTGGTTTGATTAGTGAATTAGCTAAAATGATATATGGTTGTAGTAGTCAGAAAAAAGTTGATATTTAACATCCTTCTCTCTTAAGATCAAGATCTATACTTAAGTCGGACATACAACATGATCATAAGCTACAACTTCTAGTCATGTCTGTGGTCAAAATAGATATGTTGATAACCTATGTTACTAGCGGTGACAACTGAAATTTAGTAAGGAAAACTTTTTAAGTATTCCATAGATTATGTAATGACATATCAACTCCGCAAAGCATATAACAAGCTTGTGAGAGAAAAGAAAATTTGGTAAACTACTAAAGTGTGGTGTGGAAGTGTTGTATAGATACAAGGGCAGGTGAAGAGTCTGAGTACCAGAAGTAAATTATTTAAAGGTTTGTTAGAAAAAATTCTTCAAGACTGCAGTATATAATAGTTGTTAGATGTCATCTTCCAGAGGCATAACAAGAAATACTTGTTGGGAAAAGACAATTTTTTTGGTTAAAACAATTTCATAATCAATGGAAGGATTATAGGCTGTGGAACTTGTTAGTGACTACTTGGGAACCCTATAAGAACTTGTTTGCTAGAAAGACCATTGGCCATCTTTGTCCAAATATTTCCCAGTTGGTTTATTTCCTAGTTGGTTCATGAAGCTGTTCTGCGCTTTACCATTTTTTTTGTGTGTCCTTTGTGGTACTTATTCTTAAATATCATTGTTTCTTAAAAAATTTGATTTAGAAGTTAGAATTTTGTGAATGAGAATTCTTGATCTGAATATTGATCTTGTCATGCCCTTGAAAGTCCATTTATGATATTATTAGGTTTATGAAAGCCATTTAGCACATCTTTTTATGCTCAGATATTAAAACAGGCGAAGGTGATAGAGATACTTTATGTCATTCTATTTAAAACTCACAGGTCATTCTTACATCTGTAAAAGTCAAGCAATACTATTTTATTTCCAGAGTTAAAAGCATGATTATATTGAGGCCATATTGCTATAGCTTGTGACAGATTGTATGGAATAGTTCACTCCCAAGTCTCTCCCATTAATGATATGCTTTTGAAACTTTTTCAAGGTCAGTGAAACTACTTTTCTCAGTCGTCATACATTTAACACATAAAATCATGCTTTATTTGATCTATTCACATCCTTTTCATCAATCTATCTATCACTTAAAGTGTGAGTACCTGCTATCCAATTTGTTGTTTCACTATTCACTGGAACTTGGACTTGACTTGTTTGGAAACTGATTCACAACTGAAATCACGGATATTCAAGTTGTTTCTGCAATTTCTTCAAATATTTGTGTTGATTAAAAGGGTGTTCCTAATGTAGGCATATATTTATGAGGCAATTCTTATTTTGAATGTTGTTTGCTGCAATATTCAGAGAACTTATTGGTCACAAAGGACATCATAAAGATAGCAGATTTTGGCCTTGCTCGAGAAGTTTGTTCACAACCACCTTACACCGAATATGTTTCTACTCGCTGGTAAACTCCTTATCCCTTTTATCATTAAATTGTAGTAGTTTTGCATATTCTGACATTCCTATCCGTGGATGTGCTAGGTACCGAGCACCTGAAGTTTTGTTTCAGTCATCCATGTATGATGCCTCAGTAGGTAAGTTATTAATCAACAACAAACTTTTCAGTCTAAAGCTATGCTTATTTGATTAGTTATATTTGCTGCATTTCTCTTGGTTTAGATATGTGGGCAATGGGTGCTATCATGGCAGAACTATTTACTCTAAGGCCACTTTTTCCCGGTGCAAGGTAATCATGATGATTCACTTGTGTAATTCATTTGAAAAAGCTAAAACTGTGGCTTTCAATTTAGTTTATTATCTTGTTTAGTTTGTTTTACAATTTAGCAAGGATTTTGTATAAACTAAACTTAAATGACAAACTGCAAAGTCGTGTTCTTTAAGCTGTTCAATGATCAGATTTCATAAAAACTAATAAACGCAAAAATAATTATGTCCTTAAAGGCAGTTTACTAGACTCTAAATTTAACTCACTGATCAGGTTGCTTTACTCACAAGGAAAATTTTCTGCTTTTGTGATTACTTCTACTGGGATATTCTTTGATCATTAAATCTCATTCAGAATTGTGGTTTTCGATTAACCTTTTAATATATGTTGAAAAACACAGAGTCAACTATGACTAGCTTTTTGTTTCTAGATTCAAAGTTTTGCCTACATTATTATTTATATTCCAATTTAATTTTCTTTTAGTTTTCATAAATCACCTGACCAGTGAGGCAATCCTCAGGATTAGGATACAGGAAAACTATAATTGATGTGTTAACTCCACTTGGTTATTTCTTTTAACATGTGCTCAATTTTCCTACTCATTTCTTTCTTGTGTACTATTTCTTTCTCCCTTCTGTTTTACAGTGAAGTGGATGAGATTTACAAGATCTGCAGTGTGATTGGTAGTCCAAATGAGAAATCTTGGGCTGAAGGATTGCAGCTTGCAGATGTGATGAAATTTCAGTTTCCTGAGGTAATTTGTTTACAAAAGTTGTATCCACAAATGCTGGTGACTTGCATAGCGTCTGTCAGCTCTTGTTTGTTATACAAGCTAGATTCTACAGCACCAGTTTCCTGATTTTATGTTCTATCTGTGCTATTTTGTTATTTTATTTGTAGGTTATTGGTCATATCTACTAGTGCACCAGTCATCATGTCCTGTAATTTATTTTCTACTGAAATGAATGCCTACTGTGGCATTTTTTTTCCAGAACCAAAAGATTTTTTTTTCATGCATCAGTTAGAAATTATTTTCTTGGATTTGGAAGCCTGATGTCCTTGTTGAGCTCACCATTAAGCTTCCTCCTAAACTTGTAGCCACCCAACTCATTCTATTTGTGAGTATCAATTGTTAAAGTTATGTTGAACAAGTGAATATAAACCTCATTAAACCAGCTCTATGAATAAATAAGAGTGTGAAGAGGAGGGAGATGCATTGAGTTGATAATCACATGCAATTTATTCCTTTATAACTGGTGGCTTGAACATGAAGTAAATGAATGTTAATGCCTAATAGAAAGATGGATTAAAAATGTAGGAAGGTATTCGATTAGTGGATGTTACTCTTTTTGTTTGTTAACTTTTCATGGAGATAGGTATGTTGGTGCATTCGCTCATTGCAACTCCATGTGATCCAAACATGTAAGAATGCTCATTCCTCTCCCATTCAATTCCCCTTATTTCTGGTAACCTCAAACAAACTGTATATAATTCTTCAGGATTAAAGATTTTGACTTGAATTGCTTGTCACTCTAGATGGAGATAGCACAAGAAACTCACTAGACATTATTTAACAAAATAGTTGTTATATCAGACTTCTGTTTTACTAAATGTGATTGCTTGAGACTAGTTTCTTTTTTAACACCCATCATAACGTTTAAGTAGGTGTCGTGGTTTCTTAGGTTGGTAAAAGATATATGCAAGTCCTTTTGTTCTCAAAGGTTTTATCAGTGTCCGAATACATGTTATAATTCATTGTAGATGTTACAAGCGTGAAAGTCATCAGTTCTTAGGGACAAGCGTCTCTGTTCTTATTTGCTTCTATTTCATAGGATTACTTGTTTCTTAGGTTGTGCTGGTTGCTGCAATCTTTTTTCCTTCTAGAATTTCTATCTACCAATTTCTGGTGGCACAAAGGCCTGTATCATCATGGTGTTGTTGTATCTCATGTACTGTTGTATAATATAATATACTATCTGCGAAACATAACTTTGTTTCTTGCACAAACTTTATTAAAATGGAATTTTTCTTGTTCTAGCAGTGTTCTGGGGTCCATCTATCATCACTAATTCCATCAGCCAGTGAAGATGCAGTCAATCTAATTTCAGTAAGCCTTATTGACTTTATCTGCGTGTTATACAAGATACAAATATATTTTTTAGGCTATATTAGTTGAATCATTTTGTACCATTAATAAGTTTTTTGCACTATTAATGTTACGTGCAGGCACTTTGTTCCTGGGATCCATGCCAGAGACCAAAAGCTGCTGAAGCTCTTCAGCATCCCTTCTTTCAAGTGAGCATCTCCTTCCTTCAGAATTTTGTTTGTGCAAAAATTTATGCTGGTTTTTTGAACAAGAGCAGGTGCTAATACTATTTCATTGTTGTTGCAGTCTTGCTTTCATATACGTCCATCTCTTCATTCTAGGGAGGGAAGATTATCTCACACACCTCCTGGTTCGTGTTATTTTGCATCCTTATTCCCATGTTTTCAGTATCAGATGGCATTCTCAAACTTCGCAAACTCTATTTTGTTCTAGTTGGGATTAAGGGAGCTATGGAGCAGCGTAATAGTAGAAGAAACTCAGCTGGATCTCTTTCTGTCACAAGATCGGCGAGTAATGTTATGCTAACAAAGGCGAATTCTCCTCTGAGAGCTGGTATTTTCTTACGTAGTTTGACATTGAGCATCGCATAAAATAGGAACATCATATTTAAAAGATGAAAATTAATATGGCACAATTGAACTTGTGAAATCTCATTAAATTTCTGAATTTTAGTTTGTTAACTCAGTCAGGCTTGATCATTACTTCACTCCACGTGGTACAACTTAATCACCTATATTGTTGCCTGCAATTTAGGAATTCAATCAAACATGGTCCTGAATTTGTTACTGAGATGGAAATTCTATTCGTGTTGATTAGTGAAGCAGAAGATATTGTAAAAACTTCCATGTGCACCTCTGCAACTCAACATCAGACTTAGTGTTCGAAAGGAACCCATTAGTCATTATTGAAGTTGCAAAGACACAGCTCATAAACTGCTGATTGAGATATCAAAATATTTGTAATTGGTCTCAAAGTTTAACTAAAATCACAATGATAATTAGACAACAATCCTAACATTTTTAGTTTCTGTTATATTCATAGGTAGAAACCAGCTGAAATTTACGCTGTATGAAAATATGATTAGTCTGACTACAAAATGGTAAAAAATAAAAATAATGGAGAGAGAGAGAGAGGGAGATTAGGATAAACTTGCATCTAGAGCTAAATTTTTATCATCCTTTGCTTTCTATAGGTGCGCAGAGGAAACTGGAAATGGATAAACAGGTGAGCTACTTGCAGATTTTCTTGGTGACCTCTTCGTATTCTACCTTTTTTGGTTCTTATTTATATTATATTACTGTTCACTGCAACTAGGAGCTCGAAAAAAGAGAGAGATCCGTGAAGGACAACCTGAAGCAATCTCGCTATAAACCACCTGCGAGAAACGTTCCAGGCAAATATACTTTCTTTGCTCCTTTTTTTGTTTTTTTTGTTTTTCGCATTCTTTGATCATCCATCTGTCTTCATGCAGCAAATTCGGGGCGCAGCACTCGTAAGGTGGCCGATTCGCGAGAGAAGATGATGTGTGCTGAAACAGTGGACAAATTGGCACAGATGTCGGTGAGCTCCGGCACTCAGCCGAAGAGCACAAGACTGCCCCCGCCACCACCTCCGATGAAAGCTGGTGGTTGGCATGGCCGAACGGATTTTCTTGCTCGATTACACGAGATTCCTTCTGCCAAAAGGTACTCGAGGAAAGTGATGGGCTGAGATTCTTGCGCCGTTGGTGCATGCTGGCATCAAGGTCGACGACTTGCACGTTTCTGTTGCTGTTTTATTTTATTTTTTTTCCAGTAAAAATAAATATATCTTGACTACTAATTACTGTCTATTCCTTGCTCGAGTTGCTTCTGGTTAATCTGCTTGAAAATTAACACGATGGAATCTGTGAATGTTTGCTACTTTTGCCTGGTATATATTTTAATCAAGGAAGTGTTTTTGTTCGGTGAATGTGGTTTGGTTAGGGCAATTTTTAGGGTCTAGGATTTTCAGATCATACAAAATTTACATAGAATTCGATTAAAATTGATCGATTCGAACATTTAAAAAATAATAATTCATTTGATTGGCGATTTTTGAAATTTATTATCAAAATTAAATCAATTTATTTGAAATAATTAATATTTTTTTAAAAAAAATAAACTTCGGAATAATTTGAATCGAAATTTAGAATTTATTCCGTTGTTGTTGTTTTCTTTCAGTTGAATAGAAGTTTCACTTAATTGCTCAATGACTTATGTTAATATCAATTAACTAAACAAATCAGGGAGAAAATAATGTGCATTCTGAATGGAGATTGGTAGCCTCTTACGAGTGAAATATAATCCTACTCGACGAGTTTCCCCAAAACTATAGTTTACACGCTTGCATTAATTAATTATTAGCATATACAATTGCATTATTCTAGTATCCTCCCAGGACACAATAATACTTCAACAACAACGTACAAAATATACCCGGCCCACAAATGACTGTTAATTAGTCAAGATTAATAATTTTTAACCTGCTAATTAGTTAATTATACGGGCGGTGTATCCCCAATTCTCCTTCACCATTCCACCACACTGCTGCCTGTGCGTAACTGGTTCCCCAGCCAAAGAAGTCGATGTCTTCTTCATCCATCCACCACCGACCAAACTCATAATTAAGACCACTAGTCTCGTGGCTCGACGTCATCATTAGGTCGAATAGTCTCTCCTCGTCGCCGAGCTCAAAGTGTTGCAGATCCAGATGATCGAGAGGAGCATCGACGTCGACGTCGACCTCGACTCGCGGGCTCAATACTTTTTGATTGTTCAACTTCAGGTTGAGGTCGTCAATGGACATCGATCTTCTGCTCAAGTGAGTATTCCAGTGGTTCTTAATCTCGTTGTCTGTTCGTCCGGGCAATCTTCTAGCGATCAACGACCATCTGCACGCCAATACTTTTATATATAATCGTATCATAGAATTATATTCCTTTTCGAAAGAGAAAGGAAAACAAATATGCTCTTTTTCTTCTTCTTCTTCTTCTAAAATTACTATAATTGTGTAATTTCCTATAGATTTCACTATAGAACGAATCTTTTTTTTTAAAAAAAATCGGAGATCAATCATTTGTATCTGCACCCATCTCTTCAGATCACGCGTAGTTGTCGGGATGGAAGAGAACAAAGAGGAGCGGCGTCGTGGCGGAGAGCAGCAAAAAGGACGTGGGCGCTCGTGATGCATCCGAACGCAGTTTTAATTAAGCAGCTGACGAAGTCGGACCCAATTCTAGTGGGACCCACTTTTTTTTTTTTTTTGGTATGGCAGCTAGTTGGGCCCACCTACTCGATCTCTAACACTAGTTAGTAAGTAGTTCCACATGTTGGGTCGAGCATTTTTCTTAATAATATAATATAAAATTAAAATAGGGGAAAGAAGAAGAAAAAATTGAAACAATTTGTGCCCCAATTAACTGATCACCTGTTGCCGATAAGGTTATGAAGTCGAATGATAAGATCTTCTTCCTCGTCCGTGAAGTTCCCTCTCTTGATGCCCGGCCTCAGATAGTTCAACCACCTCAACCTGCAGCTCTTGCCACATCTCTTCAGCCCTACGCACAACGAAGAAGAAGCTAGACGATGATGACGACGACGAACGACCATGTCAAACTTGATTAAGTATAGCAAAGTGGAAAGGTTAATTAATCACCGGCTTTAGCAGGAAGGATTCTCCAGTTCTTTTCGCCATGGCACTTAACGTACTCGACCAGCTTGCCGTCCTCCTCTGCAGTCCACGCTCCTCTGTTCACCACCACGCTCATCACTCCTTTCTTCTTCTTCCTCCTGTTCTTCCCCTCCCTCTCCTCCTTCCTCTTCCCCGTCTTCATTAATCCTGCACACGTACCGTACCTTCTCCCTCAGAACGCGTCTCTAGCTATTAATTTCCTCTCTGAGCTCTTGTACTGTCCCTGGCAGCTGCAGCCCACCTCATTCATGGATCATTTATAACGTCGCACAGACAATAACTGTTGCATGCATGGGGCCTTGTCATGACGACGGAGACTGTTCCAAGTTTCTACTCTGCAGTAAACTCCGCAGTCTCTACTGCCCGAGAAAGAGAAAGAAGAAGAAGAGGAAAGGTTGGTGAGATCGCTGGAGCTTTCCATCGAGACAAAGATAAGAGAGAGAGAGAGATGATTAAGGCATGCAGGGGACCTTCTTAATTATGATATTCCCCGTAGCAGATGATGCTAATTCATTGATTCCTTAGTATAAATTCATGTGGTCTGGTTTGATTTTTCTCATAAAGTTTGGATCTCGTTTTGTTCTGGTTTTTTTTTAAATAAAAAAAAATAGTGAGGATGCAGATTTATGTATTGCTCGTGAACTCAGAAGGCGCTGTATAAGAAGTTAGGTGAAGTGCACAAAGCAGAGTTAGTTGAGGATTTAGTTAGTTTTTTTTTTTTATATTGGTAGATGACCCAATATGGGAATATTTGAGGAAGAGATTTTTTTTTTTAAAAAAAATACTTAATTAATACTAATAATAAAATTTATATAGCCAATCTCTTTTGATAAAAGAAAGACTTTAGTAGCTGTTATTGCTTTTTAGAAAACTTGATTTTTGTTATTAAAACAAATAATGACGTCAAATTAAAATAAAATAGTGACTTCAAAAATACTGGTAGGAAAAAATTAAGTACAATAAAAACAAAATGAAAAAATGGCCTATTTTTGGGGCCATCATAAACTTACAATTTAAAGTAGGGACGTTTTTGGGAAACACACAAAAAAAATTGTACAAAAAAAGCAAATAATTAGGACACTGACTGGCTGACACAGACAATTGATGAAGCCACTTTTATCAATTCAACCTCCAATCTTTCACCCATTCAAGTTTTAGCCCCTTTTTTTTATATAATATTTACTTTTTTTTTGGTGGAAGTTGCTTTACAAATATATCATGGAAGTTTCTTTGGTTATTATAAAACCTAACATTTTAATTGTCTATGAGTTTATATACGGAGTCTTAAGTTTATGCATTAATTAATTAAGATGAGATCATGGAATTCCTTTCAACATATTATTAATTTTTAATTTAATATTTTATGGCATTAATTGTTAACCCTCAAGCTAATTTATGTAAAGTAATTTGCATCTCAAGATTATATAGTTTAATATAGTTTACTAAACCGGTTGATACAAGCCGAGCCACCCCTACACAACAAACCTTACAAGTCCTAGTCCAAGTGCTAAAAGACTTGTTGGTGTAGAATTGAGCAGTGTCTTGTTATGCTGAAGTATCTACCTTTCTTCCTGAGAATCATCCATATGACTTGCCTCATCTGCTGGTCCAACAATAAGACCTCTGAGACTTTCAGTTGGATCAGTATAAGAGTTTCACCATACTGCTAGAGATCGGTTGCACTCGAGTTCATGACTGCGGTCGAACTAGGATTCACTTTGCTCAATTCCATGATCGCAATGACCTTTCCGTGCACTGATTTTGCTCGAGTTCGATCGACACTTTCAGTTGTACTAGTGTAAGTTAAGGCTCCCTTAAACCTCTATAGTTGTCTTTAAAACAAATATTCCATAAATCTATTTGAAGGGGTTCAATGTATCTAGTCGGGTTAATTTGACCGGTTGAACTTGGTTGCGTTTCTCATGTTGAGTCGATCGAACCGAGAAGACTTATTTGTTTGACCATTGTAGATTGGATTAGGCCCTTATCCTGGACTTTTCCAGGCCCTAGTAGTGGGCCACATAGGCCCAATTTTTCATTGTTAAAATTGGTTTATGTTAGAATTTAATTTTATGGTATAATTATGATATAATATAAAAATGCATCCTCCCATTAGCTAGTGTTAAAATCTAATAATTGCTTGTGCATGATATTTTAGATTAATTTTTAATAGATGCAAAATGATTATCATGATTTATCATTTTTTATTAAATCAGAAAGTACGCCTAAACATTATAATATTTAAATCTAATAATTATTAGAGGTTTCGTTCACATATACTTGCATTTGTCTAATGATCAAGGGCTAATTGATAACAGATTAAAAGTCATGGGAGTGAAATGAAAATTTCAAAATTTTTATAATATAAAAATAAT
>JBAMHZ010297769.1:0-13143 GCA_037177395.1 Alpinia galanga | reverse complement strand
TGAGTTTTTATGTTGTCATGATATATTTTTTCTTGGACCAACATCCCTTTTTTGGTACCCTGATCTTCCACAGCATGAGTTGCTTTCTGTACTTTATCCAGTGTACATACACTGTTTTATGGATCTTGTGGCAGGCGGATTTGTACATGAAGGTGCGTATCTTTATTTAGTGCAATTCCTAATTTACAGATAAAATTTGTATTTATTTTATTTTGTCCTTGAGTTCCAAATCCTATGTTACTGTTTCACATGGTTGCATGTAACCTGCAGCTCGAATTTTTTTCTGTGCATTCCGTGAAGATCATAAATCTCGACACTTGAGAGACCTACAAAAGCTTGAACGAATTCTTTCCTCCTTAAATTCAGAGGTTATTGTATTTAAAATTTGTAGCTTTAAAATCTTTTTGTTGGCTGGTTAATCCGATGAGCAGTTTCTAATAAATATCTATTCATGTGCATGTCGCTCGTAGCAGGAGATGGAATTGGTCCGTTCTTTTAGGCTGAACAAACTGAAAATAAAATTGTGCGAGGTGCAGTTTTGCAACTACTGTAACTTTCTGTACTTCAGTGCCCTTCTTTTCTTGTTTGTTTGCTTGTATAGATGTGTGGTTGGATCCACTGAATTTTAGACAACTACTCTGGTGTATTATGCTAGTATTGTTATTGATCAGCAGCCTGCATATCTTCGTTAATGCACCATGCTTTATGCTTGTTCTTGAGATCATACAATTCTGTGCTACCAGGATAGATGTAACTGTGTCATCAAAACTAGATGTTGTATGGCTGAGTCAACCCCATGAAGATGCAGCCGTAGATGGTGCGAAAAATGGACTGGTAAATGTTCCCTAGCAACAATTCTTAATACAAGATTGCACAAGGCAGAGCTTCAAATTGAAACACAACAAAAATAAGAAGCCATGTGCCCAAATTATTTATAGTGAGCTACATGCCTTATTCTACCACTGAGTTGTAAAAAATGTATAATTTGGCCCATTAAAGCTTCAACATAAGTTATGACAAAGCAAACATTCATAATTACTCAAGATGGAAACTACAGGAGTTGCTTGCTATACCTTTTTATTTTTCTTTTTTTTTTCGCTACCTAATCTAGAGGATGTTAGAATGCTATATAAAAGGGCAGTCTGGTGCACGAATCTTCCGCCAATGCCCAGGAAAAAATCTATTGTACGCAGTTTTATCCTGTATGTAGTATACTACTATGCTAGCATCCTATACGTAGAAGCTATATTTTCAACAACAGGACTTGTACAACAAGGTATTGGCCAATACTAGCCTAATAATCTTGATATATACAAGGTTATTAGTTTTTTTTCTTTAAGTCTCAGGCACAGAAACTGAAGAATTGCTTGTTCCTAATGCCACAGTGCTGGCAAGTAGTTCGTATGTTATTATGTTTCTATCATATTGATCGTGATGTGTTGAGAACTATTTGGCAATTACAGATAAAGCATGAAAATGGTTCTTCTCTTGTAGCATTTATCTATGTGCTTGTCTGTATGTTTCATATTTTTCCCTTCCTATGCCTGTCTTTCTTTAACATTTTGCATATTGCAAGACTTGTCTATGGATATAAGCCTCTAGTAAGTTTGCAACATTTTGTCTCTTAATTGCAAGATGGTGACACTTTGGCCTTCTCTTTGCTCATGCAGTATTCTTATGACCTCCTCCTGCAGTACCTTCAGAAAACACACTCTCTTACCATTCTTGGCATAATAAATGAGCATATTGATTTTGAAGGTACCTTTTCCATTATGCATCAGATTGACATCTTTCAGTTTTGTTCAAACACTATTAATTCTCTTTTCCTTGTTCCATGTTTTCTTTCTATAGCATTATTTTCCCTAAATGTACTTTTGCACAATGATTTTGGCAGTATACCCTGGGCAGCCCACCACAGTTGTTGACAATGCAGACTTTGCAACCGTTGAGGGTAGAAATAACAAATTTGGCAAACAGATGAATCAGAATGTACACTGGGGGGTGGGTGCTAAAATTTTATCTGTAAAAGTTACCTGTGTCATTCTTAATTAGCAAATGAGCCATTTATCATTTTATATGATGAATTACTGGTTTCCATAAGGCGTCCACAATTATAATATTAGCTCTGCAATAGTTTTAGTGGCTAGGCACCTGGGCATACATTTTCCTATTAGTTTTTTATTTACTTAAGTTAAAAAAACTGATGCATATAGACTTTTAACAAACTTATTCTGAACCAATAATCTTTACATATGTATTATTATAGGGTGACTAAGAAAGTTAACATATGAGTTCTCATATATTTGGCTAGATATTGTGCAGCCTGTTTATTTCAACTCCATCAAGAACATCAAATGCAAAATTGGTTTGTTCCTGGTAACAAAGCCAAAGAATGAGGGATCAAGTTTTATCAACCTGGAGATCCATAATCTAGCCTACTCACCCAAATGCTATTGTTTGGGAAGTGGGCTACTGGGAGGAGCTCTCTCTTTCTGATTTTTCAAATCTCTTCTCAGCTTGCAGTTACTCTTTTTTCATCTGAGACTGCCTCAGTCAAGAGAATCAGATGCAAATATGGAACATCTCCTTCAGTAACCCAGTCTTTGCTAATTGTCTCAGTTTCTGTTCCCTGTTCATCACTGAGGACTCATTGGATACATTGTCTTGGTGATTCGTTTGCTCTCATGGATTCTTGGTTAAATCCACTATTGTAGGGTTAATCGGACAAAACAGCTTTGGGGCACCTTCCAAATTCATTTTCTTCACTTGGATTGTGGTGAACAAGAAGCTTTGTACCAAAATTATTCTTACTAGGGTTGACATTCTCTAAAGATGGCCATGCTTCATAGTCATTGCTAATTCAAGTCAATGCATAACCTCGTGTTTTGGTGTGCCCTGTCTAGAGTTGGATGGGTCATCCTGTCCACCTCCATCTCCTCAACCATGGCAAATTGATGATTTACTCTACTTCATTTCGTAGTTTACCATACTCTCTATCACCTCAAGTGTTTTTTAAGAATGTCTTTGGGCAGATGTGGGTAATTTGGTTAGAGAAGAGTAACAGAATTTTGCTTATAAACAAGGTTTGACACATGAGACTTATCATTGATTGGCCAGGATACTCGCCCTTGGGGTAGTTTAAATGGGTGTCCTTCCAAATCTTCAAGCTGGCACCTCGCCACAGCGAATTCTTGACGCTCCATTTTTATCTTTATACAAGCTTTTGCATATTACTTTCTTTGATATGTTGGTTTAGCATTTGTCTTCCTTGCTTTCAAAAACATGGTATCATATTGCTAGGTGTGATATTTATAATAACGTACTTAGAAGCTGGACTTGGGGTAGTTTAAATGGGTGTCCTTCCAAATCTTCAAGCTGGCACCTCGCCGCAGAGAATTCATGCTCCTTTATACATGCTTTTGCATATTACTTTCTTTGATATGTTGGTTTAGCATTTGTCTTCCTTGCTTTTAAAAACATGCTATCATATTGCTAGGTGTGATTTTATAATAACGTACTTAGAAGCTGGACTTCCATGATAAGATCCATATAGCATACTCTAAATAGTTTGGACAAGCACGGGTCAATGATAATGATTATATAGTGGTTTTGGTGTACGCTATAACATAATCTTTCCTATGCAGCAATGTATTGTTTAACATGCAAATTTCTATCTATTGAACCCTGTTTGTTCTTTGATAACATTTTGGAGTTTTGAGTTGCAGGCACTTGAAGACACAGAAGACCAACATCCGGAGAAGGCACTTTCAGATTCTGAGAAGGCTGAAAATGGAAACAAAGATTTGAATACTGATAAAAACAAGGTAAGTGCTTTAATAAAAAATTGAGGTTGGATGTGGCTTCTCAATTTTCTCAGTGCCTAATACTTGATTGCACAGTTTGGTTTGTTTCATCTTTGTTAAATTTTTACTAATATGAATTATTGCTAAACTTAATAACACATCACCATTGATCAAGAAAATATTGTATATCCATGTTGTATAATAATGGGTAAAAAAAACAAATGAAATATCATTCAATGATTACACAAAAATTTATTGACAGTGAGGAAATGTTTTTTTGGCTGTAAAATATTGTAATACATCCAATCAAATTGGTCGATTGAAAAACAATGGAACTTACAGCTATGTTGTTACCTTGTCCAGTATCTTCTTTGCTATGACTTTGTGTGTGCAGAATCTTGAACATCTGCTGAAAAATGATATGACTCTGGTCCTTTTATTTGTCGTTTCGTTCTTTTTGTTTGGTTCTGCTTTGCTTAACATATCATTCGCTTGGTTTTCCTAGTTGCTATCTCAATTTTACTGATTAGCATTACATATCTTCTTCCACCTTCATTTTTTCTCTACTTTTAGTTTATTCTGCACTAAAACTGATTTCATGTAAATTCAATTATTCAGAAGAGGACTTTTGATGGCATACAACAGGGAGTTGCTGTCAGAAGGATTAAAAAGGGCAAACTTGTGAGTGCAACAGGGGCAAATGCTCGCTCAGAGACAAGTGCAGTGTCTGCAGCACCACGGATGAAACCAGAACCAACTCTTCCAGCAACGTATGTAAAGATGGTTTGACCTATTATATTGCTTGTATGTTTGAATTTCCTTAAGTGTAGGTATCCTACTTCTGGTTCTTGCTTCTCTATATAGGAAAAGTTCTCTACCTTTTTGCATTACATTCAATTTGAATTGAATGGAAAATATGGTGCAAGTTTGTGTTGTTTCATACTTGAGATTTCTATGCATTGAGTCTATCAGATAAACATATTGTTTTGTTTGATTTATAATTTTCTTGGTCATGTCTTATTCAACTAAACCAACTAGGATTGCTTAAAATTGTTTTATGGTATTTGAGCATTGCAAGATCAATAAGGTCATATATTTGTTGCTTGAGCATCAACTACTAAATTATGAGTTTGACAAACTCGGCCATAGAGGTCAGCTTTGACAATTGTGACTTCACTCTAATTATTGTGCATCTTTCTGAATTGAATTATGTTATTGTCTCAGTCCTGTAGAAGATGAGCATGTGGTTTTGGAGGACTTACGTAACCGAGTGCAATTAAATAGCTTGGCGCTGCCATCTATCAACTTTTACACAATCTTAAATGCACATAATAGGTATCAATTACATTATCACATCTTATTATTTTAAAAGTGTGATTTCCATATGTAATCGGTTTACATAAGAACCTGTTTTTCCCTTTGCTAGATTAAATTGCTTGTCTATATTTGATGGTGGATCGCTGATTGCTGGAGGATTCTCTGATTCATCTGTGAAGGTAATTTCATTTTCGGACACATCATGTTATTCTTATATAATACATATCAGCATTTTTTTTCTTTTGTTTTACAATTCCATGTCCAAATCAGACCTTTATGATGTTCTGCAGGTCTGGGATATGTCAGAGGATGTCCAAATAAAGAAAATTTGTTAGTATTTGTACCTGTATTTTCTACTGACTTTCTATGCATAAAAAACTTATTTCATAAAACTTTAATTTCCACTATATATTTTTTAAAAATTTTCAATCCTGGATGGTTCAGTTGACGGAGAAGTGCAACTGAAATCTAAATCATTTCAAAACTTAACCAAAAAAAAAATGAAAAGAAAATACACTGTAGATACATTACATGCTCTTGAAGCCTTATTTAATAAGTGGGTGTCTTTATCCACCTCCATCATGCAGCAAATGTATGCTTCAGGGGGAAACGTTAATCAACAATGAAACACCCTCTTTCCCAAGACCAATATACTTTTTTACATCCTGCCTAGGATCAATTTATATTCTGTTAGACATTTCCCGGGCAGATATAATCTGAAGTAAATAACTATTAATATTTAGTGTCAAAGAAGAACATAACACAATACTCCTGCATGCTTGTCGGGTATACTTGGCAGTTTGCAACCCTTGAAAGCACAACCAACTCAACATCCACTTCTTGGATTTGAAATAAAAGGAGCATGAACAAATATGACAAGTTGGAATACAAGAGAAATATGAACATATAATTTAAAGCCCAAGAAAAGATGCATCATCTACATTATTAAAATCACATTATCACAAATAGAGTAACCAAATTGCCAGTAGCTTCATGATCAAGACAACTGAGCAATCTCAAATATGCCAACAAATGCAATGACAACAATAATCACACAGTAACATATGTCTATAACATCACCAATCCGTGCAAATACTTATCTTTATGCATCCAACCTGTACAAGTGCATCATCAGTAGAAATACAGATTAGAATACCAACACCTTTCTATATAGTTTATTTCACCCGTTGATTGAACACAAATATCATGTCAGCACTCGAGATGATAAAAATGCTTGTGTTTCCTGCCACTCTGCCAATTGTTCTACAACAAACATTTCTTCTGATCTTACACAACTACTAGGAATTTAGATTTGAAATGGATATGTTATACCTGATAGCAAACCACAGCTAATCTGTTGGGGGCAAATGAGTCTGTGAAGAATGAGAACTTTCCTGGAACAGAAGAATGCAAAAGATCTTACACATTGCTTCATGGTCACTCAGGACCTGTTTATTCTGTTGCATTTAGACATTCTGGAGACTTCCTATTGTCAACATCCTCAGACTCAACAAGTAAGATTAGTCTAGGCTCAAGTAAGCATTATCTGTTTATTATTTGTCTAAACATTCTAAATTGTTGCCCTATTTGTCTCATATCAGTCCGATTATGGAACACAAAGCTGAATGCAAATCTTGTCTGTTACAAGGGTCATAATTTCCCAGTATGGGATGCTCAAGTATGAAAAAAAAAAATCTTTTTTGATTTTCTTATCTGCAAAGAAAAAATTTAATTCCTTTCCTCACTAGCTTTAAATTAATTCATTTTTATTCACACACGTTTGGGTACCTGTTGATTTGATTTTTTTTACTTGCATCCTCCAAAATAATTTGAAATTGGAAATTATCTGCATGTTTGTGAGAGAACCAGTCATTTTATTTTAGTTATCTCCTCCTTGCATTTGCATACAAGAGTTCTATCTACTGAATAACTGCAAATGTGTATTCTACATGATTAATTTCATGATTGAAATTACAGAATTATTGCATATATTTGTTATAGTTTAGAGGGCAAGATCAAACAATGAAATAAATTGCAAATATTACTAGTTGCTAATTAATGTGGCACTTCCATCATTTGTTGGCACCTATCCTATCTTTTACTTCTATAAAATCAGGAGAGGAAAAGCTGAAGGCTGGCTAAGTTCCTGCAATAGTTTAGCATATGTAGGTATTCTCTTATCCACATGACATTGTGATATTCGATTACAACTATACTTCTACATTGCCTCTCAAATCCTAGCAATATATTTTGTTGAGAACCTATTTGTGAATCCATTGATTGACATGGATCTATATGTGAATATGCCATCTATTATTTTTATGGTTGTGTGCCATGTCATCTTCAGCCTGATGATGTTCCCGGGCAACACATTCTAGATCTTTCTGTTCTCACTGTTTCAAATCTTCATGTTCCCTGTCATCTATATTGTCTTTCCTTGACGAACATTGCTAGACAAGGACATCTCATATCTGCAACCCAAAGGTTGCATGTTCGGAACTCCATCCTTCAAAAGCATAGGTGGCACTATAATCCTCAGGTTTCTCCATCAGATCCATTGCAGCATCTTTTATCTTTCGTCAATCCAAAAATGTCAGGTTCTACTATGTCATTTTTCTAGTCAAAGTCTTCCGAACACTAGATCAGTGACCATGGCAACAGAAAAGAAATTTAGAAATAAATTTTTAGTCCTCGGGCTGCTGCTATGATTCATGGACAAACTCACTTAGAACTCTTGATGATGGAGTCAACAATATTTCTGAATCAGCTAAGGCTGTGTGGGAAAGCTTGATGCTTAGTCGTCTACTCTAGCTAATGATTGATTATACTATTTTTTTTCTCATATTTATGAGACAAGGACCCAAGCTTGAGATTTATACATCTAACATCTCTTGTACTTAAGTTAGTTCGGACCCCCATATCAGATTATTGTATCCTTCAATGTTTTCTTTCATGAATTTCTGGTCCTTGATCTTGAGATCCACTTCCATTCTTGCCCTTCTGACTAGAAAAAGTTAGTTGTGTTTATTTAGGAAAAGAGGAGGTAAAGATTTGGGGAAAGAGAAATATGCAGGGATGGTAAGAAATTTTCTGTTCTCATGCTTAATTCGAAGGGTGAACAAGAAAATGGATGATAAATTGATTAAGAAAGTCTTGATCAGTAGGAATTACCTATCGGTTTTTGACTAATTGGTGACTGGTTGACATTTGCATTCAGACTGTAATTTCCTTCTCCTTTTTCAATTTCAGTTGAAAGAATATGGAAAAGTTCCCTTGGAATTTCCTTCCACTTTTCTTCTCTTCATTTTTCTATTTCAAGTAAACAAGGAAAACGTGTTTTCCTTCATCTTCCTGTATTTCTTTCCACTTCTCTATTTGAACAGGCTCTTAGTAGCTAGGATTGATTGATAAACATTTGGCTCCTCCAGAGAAGAGCTGTTGGCACAGTGAAAACTGGAAAAGAGTCCATCCAGGGAGAATATCATTAACAGCTTCATCTATGGGTCTGGGTGTTTCTTGCTGGTTTAGAGGTATAGATTGTTGCATTCAGCAGCAGTGGGCATTGTTACTGAAGAGACACAGAACTATCATACTTGTTACGTTCATATGTATATTATTAAGAAGACTGTGGTTCTGTTTGCATTGAAATAGGTATATTCTGACAGTTTGAGAAGGGTTTCGTAGATTGGAGGGACTTTTCAGTCAACTGAAAATAGAGTTGGGAGGGAAGAGTAGAGCAAGAAGACAGGAGAGATGAGCCAATGTTGCGATTGCCATGCTGTTGACATTATTTTCTTTTGACTTTATTCAGTACTGATTACTCTTAAGTGGGCAGGACTTGATTGCTTTATGTTGTGTTATAGATTTTGCTAATTTCATTATTGATCCTTTTTTCTATAGCTATCTTCAAATTTTTTTGCCTTAGTTTTTTTTCTAGTTTATAGATTATTAAGAAACATAGACATTTCAATTTGAGTAATTGAAACATTGGATTTTCTGAACCTCTACTATCTGAGCTGTGTAATTTCTTTTCTGTGTGGCAGTTCAATCCTGTTGGAGACTATTTTGCTAGTTGTTCACATGATCGGACTGCTAGAATTTGGTCAATGGAGAGGACCCAGCCTGTAAGAGTATTGGCTGGACATCTTTCCGATGTTGATGTAAGTATATTCATTATCTTCCAGCTTATTTGCATGCTAATGAGTATTGCTGTGCCCATTTTTTTTTCACATCATAAAAGAACATTTTGTAATAATCATTAGTGTTTTAGGGAGACTCTCATTTAGTTAGAAGAATCTGACTTTTGGGTCTTTTTACAGGCAAGGCAATGCCTCCTTTTTTTAAGCAATTTTTTTATATTCCTTAAATCTGAAATATAGAGCTACAAATTGTAATATTTGAGATGTGTTTGTTATTCTCCCCTGGTCTCATATTACAATGGGATAGTGTTCCATATTATGTTTTGGAGTTGTATTTTAATATTTAATAGGTTTTTAGTAAATATTCTGCCTGCAAGAGAGTGGAGATCAAACTTAGCTTCCAAACTCACAAGGAAAGATTGGGTCATTTTTTTGAATTCGTTCTGTGGCAATCATTGTGCCGTTGCATTCCATGGAACATGACAATGCACTCTGACTCAGTGTTGTAAGCTAGATTTCACATTGCCGGTCTGTGTGAGGCAGGGGATGAGTTGTAGTCTCTTTGTCTCCGACAGGCTCTTGCATGTATCCACCATCGAAACTGGATTTCTTGGGAAATCACAGACCCTAGATGGAGGAGCAGT
This sequence comes from Alpinia galanga, assembly GCA_037177395.1. Lineage (NCBI taxonomy): Eukaryota > Viridiplantae > Streptophyta > Magnoliopsida > Zingiberales > Zingiberaceae > Alpinia > Alpinia galanga. Next base: position 3,240 of record JBAMHZ010297769.1, on the reverse strand, counting down.
GTGAGTCGGTACAGTCTTCTTCCCCCTCTTTTCTTCTTCCTCATCTTCGTTCTCTTCCTCCCTCTCTACTGCATCTCAATGAACTGAATGGCATAGGTTGGTACAGGTTCTTAATCCTTGTGTTCAGGGATCAAAACTGGTTTTGTTGCAGGTTTGTTAACAGTGAGTTGAATATATTATCTTCAAAATGTTGATGTATTGTCAGATTGACAACATATCTCAAGAACCGCTCAAACTGTTACAAAGAAGTTCAGTATTGATTTCTATATGGTAAATTTGCTAAGGTGTATGTTTTGGGTGTGTTGCTCAAGAGATGACTAAACCATGCATGCTCAAGAAAGTAATCTATGGCCTCAAACAAACTTTTCAGGTAGAGTTTAACAGATTTTGTCTTGCAGTTATTTATATTTGATATACATTTAAGCAAAGCCAACGTTTGTCTGCTGCTGCTCTACAGGCAGCAGTGTTGGCAGTTTATGTTGATGATATTTGGGCCACGATTTGCATGATAGTATCAAATTTAAAAAATATCAAAAAGATAAATTAGTCACCAAATATTATACTCAAAGTTGGGTATATCTGACATACGTAGATTGAAATGGCTGATTTTTTCCAAGGTTATTTAAATGTGATTGATAGAAACATCGAGAGAGTCCACTCAAAGTGTTGTTGTCCAGATGCCAACAACATGTGTATGAAGGTGGCAGATGAGGAGTCGAAATATCAAAGGTCACCAATGGTCTTTTTCCTAGTCTGAGAAGAAACGTGTTACAGATTTTCAACGAGTGATGATTAAATGGATGCCAACTTGTAGATACTTTGATTGTTTTGATTCATTCATGGGAAGAATATGATTATGACTTTGAAGAGTGCTCTCTTTATCTAAGGCTTTTAGGAAACTTTTTACCTTATTGTTCAATGCCAAATTTCTGTTGTCGGTATAGCAAGTCAATTTATGCAAAAGTCTAAATAAGTCATTGAAACAATTATAAGAATTTTACATTATGTCCAAGGATCACAATAAAAATATTTGGAAAGGAAAAAATGTGTATCTGAATGTTTTAAACATTCTTTGATATAGACCATGCTGGATCTACCATCAACAGGAGATCTATGTTGGATACTGCAGTTATCTTCCAGGTAATTTAGTAATACTGCAGAGCAAAAACAGAGTGCTCCATTTCTAGAGTGAAATGGAATGTAAGACTGTTGAACATTCAACTGGTGAGATGATATGGATCAAGATTCAGTATCAAACAGGTCTATATTTTTTTTTCCACTATTATATTCCTGTTACGCTATTGTATATGGACTGTACATTGCAGGGACATTCAATAAGGTTAATAAGAATTTCCCCCTCCCAAATTTAGAGTTGTTATGAGAGTTGATATTTATTAATAGTTGTTGTGACAGTTGATATTTGTTTGTTTGTTTGATGATTGTATCCTCGAGCTTGTTTGCAGCTGCTTGCTTTGACTTTTGACATTAGCATTGTATATTGTCTTTCCATCTAGGAAATAATTTGGGATTTTATCTGCCTAAAGTTCTTGATGGATCCTTTCTTTCCAACTTTAGTCTACTTATAGTTGAAAGCATCAATTCATATATTACTGTTCCATCTCTGTACTTGTTGGAATGTCTTAAAGTTTATCCATTTCACAGTGTGTGCAATGGCATGCAAATTGTAACTACGTAGCAACCGGTTCCAGTGACAAAACAATCAGATTATGGGATGTGCATAATGGGGACAGTGTTCGCATTTTCATTGGTCATAGAAGCATGATACTATCACTAGCAATGTCTCCTGATGGACGATATATGGCATCTGGTGATGAAGATGGTACAATAATGATGTGGGATATCTCAAGTGGTTGTTGTGTTTCACCTTTAGTAGGACACAACTCGTGTGTTTGGTCTCTTGCTTTCAGGTTGGTAGCCTCTGATATCCTCTTTATTTTTGGAAGCATAAAGATCATAACCTGATGTACATATATAAAACTTAACCATTGGAATGCCTTTTTCTATCCAAGCCATTAGTTCATTCATCTTTAATTGTTTGATTGCTGCAAAAGTTTACCTTCTAATTAATGCCCAATGTGCTCTTCTCTTGAAATCAACTGTGAGGCCATTATAGTGCAATATTGATGTGGCTAATGTGTTGAGATATCTCTGTTGAAATAGAATAATGCTGGAGCAGTGTGATTGCTTGATTTACAGAGAATATGACTGAAATATTATGTGCATGTCAATGATTGTACTATGCTTGATGGTTCGTTTTATATACTTTCAACACCAGTAGAAATCTTGTTTAGCGTGTTGCCCTTTTTTCTATCAATTATTTCAGCTGACAGTAAAACTAACAAGGCTAACTGAAACCATTTAAAATTATTTATACTTCAGAAAGAGTGGGTAATGATAGGGCTTGTTTACTTGGGAAGATAGAAACTTGGGCAACTAGATGCTTAGAGAAAAAGTAGGGAGGGAAGAAAATAAACAATAACTTGTTATTTGGGAATGTAAAAATTGGGAAGACAAAAAAATAGAAATTTGACAAAAGTTTGTTTTACCCCTCTCCCTGCTTGCCTCTCCCAATCTGTTCAGAATAATGTTCTTGTGTAATTGCATACTGAGTAGCATTCTTTATTACTGACTTTCATGTTTTGTTTAGAAGAATCACATTTTCTTGTCCTTGATGTCGGTAGAATATGATCTATACCATGTGTAATATATTATATCAACATTAGACTACCCAGTTAGAATTTTAGGGTAGGGCGTGTTCAGTTATGAAGTTCTCGTCCTGTTTTACTGCAGTTGTGAAGGCACACTACTTGCTTCTGGATCAGCTGATTCTACAGTTAAATTGTGGGATGTGACTGCCAGTACAAAAGCGCCAAGGACAGAGAAGTAGGTATTTTATTCATAAATATTTTGTTAATTATTCCATTAACCTGAGCTGATTTCTCTGACCTCATCAGCAAATCCAGTTGCTCCAACCGTTTAAGATTATTAAAAGCTCTTCCGACCAAATCGACTCCCGTGTATACATTACAGGTCTAAAAACCTGAAATGCCCCTCCTTTCTTTTCCCTTTGTTTGTGTTGTGTACAATGAAGTTCTTTGCTTGGCAGTTTTCAAGAAGGAATCTTCTATTTGCAGCCGGGGCACCGTCAAGATGATGTTCCTGACCATGTTGTTCTTAAGTCACTTATGGCAGATATGGATGAAGAGATAATGGTGGTGA